>VYXF01001315.1:79106-124193 GCA_013397295.1 Polioptila caerulea
CTACTAAACTAGCTCATTCTTAAAAATAACACCCCAAGAGTTGATACGGTCTATGAAAGCAGCTGTGTGAAAGCTGCAAAACATGGGAAAAGACTTTGCCACTATGATTGAGGATTTTAACTCCGGGCGGCTGACTTCGTTTGTAACAAAGCCACAAGAAAACCTGTTTTCTTGTGGAAAAGTCTCCATAGCATAACAAAAGAAACTCTTCTCCCTAAGTGAACTGAAAAAAAAGATTATTTTAAAGGTAGTAGACTGACTGAAAGTCGTGAGTTTTATCTTTGTATCGTTAGTGAGAAAGAAAAGGCGTTCTGAAAATTTATTCTGATTTCTTATTATTGTTTTCCCCTTTAGTTCTGTTAATAAAGTTTTCTTTGTATATTTTCAAGTTTGAATCTGCTTTGCTTTCTTTCCTTTCAATCCTATCTCACAACAGAAAATAAACCTGCAACATAAATTGATGCATTGGCCAGGAAACACCAAATTAACCCTACGACAATGGGATAAACAATGGAGCCAAATTCTGCTTCTACATCCAGGCATCCTCATAAAAAGTGAAGGAGATAGAACTCAAAACAGCCTGTAGAACTTGGTAACAGCTGTGCCCTCACACTCAGCATGCACTAGCTGCATTTCCTCAGACCCAGTGTATTCCTAGGGTTTAGGTCAGCTTAACCTTGAAGTTTAGCTGTCCTAAACTCAGTGCAAATATGAAATAATTTTAGGGCCATAAATTGTGCTATAGTACTGGTTGAATGTCATTCCACCTAAGTTCTAGTTGACTAGACGAAAATGTTTGGAGGGCAGAGTAAAACTGTCTAGGTTGCTCTATGATTGATGGCATCCAGGACAGTTGGGAAAGTATATCTTAACCTGTTTTCAGACCAAACGAGGGGGAAGGATGGTAAGAAGCAGATCCTACACACGTGGAATAATGCTTTTTTAACGCTGACTCCTGTTTCCATGATAAGATACATCTGATCAGTCACAAGAAGCTGGGTCAAACAGTGGACATATACCTAGAGGAGCTTATGGACCACCAAGGACCCTAGAGCACCTCAACCGCCCCTGACTCCTCTGGAAGCTTTGTATCAGTAGATTTTGCATGCCCCATAGTATTGTATCAGACATGAAGATTTGCCCCCTTAGGCAGGAATCCAGACATTTCCATGGTAACTTGAATGTACATAACCTGACAAACCATTTGTTTCTGTGGGCCCCCACATGCAGTAGATCAAGACTGTTACTATTACTCTGATCACAGACATTAAAATTGCAACAATCAAGCTCCTGGATCCACGGGTTGTGATACCTTTCCCCTCCATTATTTACTTTTACCTCTCTCTTTCTTTCTTTTCATCACATATTTTCTACATGACATTTTACACATTTATAGAAAGGAAGCAAAATGGCCACATTCTTTCTTTCCACCACACTCAAATTGTTTTAAAATAAATCTGCCTCGTACACCAACACCATACAGTTTTGTTTCACTCTAAATCACCCCAGGGATGTATTAACAAGAACCTGAGCTGACTCAGAGATGGGTCATAACAGGAGGAAGAAGAACTGCACACAAATATGAAGGAAAAAGTTTTCTCAGAAGAAAATTTACAAAGGGAAATCAGCTCCCTTTAATTCACTTAGGTCACCTAGTTGTCACAGGATAAGCAGAATATCAGCACAGGAAGTGCTGAAGCCTGAACTTCAAGAGATGGCGCTCCTGGAGTCCATATTTTGATTTTCAGTGTGACAGTAAATTCTTGTTGCCATGTCCTAACTTCTGCTAATACAGACTAGCCAACAATTTGAGCATAAATCTGTGATTCCTTTTTTTTTATTCCGTTTTCCTATTCAGCAGGGATAATTCTGCATATTGGGATGATTCTTTCTTTAGACTGTGAACATGAAAAATTCAAATCCAGAAATGTCTGTAGAGTAATGGTGTTTCTAATGATTTTAAACAAAGTAACTGCATAAGTAGTAATTATATTTTGCCATCATTTTATATGATAGCGGTAGCTCTGAAAGGCCAGTCAGCAAACTGGCAGTGATAAAATACAATATTTATGCTAAAATCAGTGTGATTTTTATTTACCACAGCAACACAGGGTCGTTACTCTGTGATATCTCTTGTCTGAAATTCTTTTTTCTTGTTATATTGGAGCCATAGTGATGTCCAGGCTATTGATAACTATTTGAGGCTGATCCTCAATAGACTATTAAAGTGCACTTTAAAAACATTTTAAAATCACATTGCATTGAACTGCTTCGAAGAGCAACCACTCTTATGGAAGAATCTCACCCATGAAGACGCTCAGGCGAGAGCATCTTGGATGTATGCCGTACATCAATCAAATACAAGTGGTGCTTGAAGATTATTATTACAGGATTTATTTCTAGTTGTCAGCAAGCAGCATTGTTCAACAGAAATAGACAAGCAATTAATTTAACGTGCCCAGGAGTACAACACTTTTTAAAGTTAAAAGGGACATGATGAAAATTGTTTCCTGTGATTTCAATTATAATATGCTAATATTCAGAGCCATAGCTAAATTTTATTAAAAAAAATTAATACACAAAATAGACATTCACCTGCCAAAAGCAATATTGGTCCTCAGTCTTACTTTTCCAGATTCTGGTATCACTACTGATAATACACATATATTTAGAAAAGCAGTGATTGGAGGGCAGTAGTCTTGGGTCATGGCCTTCACACTTTAATCTCTTTTTCCCATTTTCCTAAATAGTGAGAAGGAAAGAGTTGTTTATTCATCTGGGGACCTCGCTGTCTGTTACTGAGGTTTCTGAGTCTTTGGTATAGGAATAACACTTAACTGAAATATTTGATAGCAGCATAACTCATGGTGTACATATATGTCTCTGTACAAAATGGAGAAACTGAATTGTGCCGAGAAGTATTGCCTGGATCTCAGTATTTATGCATCTAACATTTCTGTTCTAGTTAACATGAATTGGAGGGCTACAAATCAGATTTGACCTCATGCACTATGTTTCTGGACATTATTTCTTGTTTGTTTTTACCATATATGTACCTATATCACAGATGTCAGAATGATATGCAACTAGAGTACTGTTTGTCCTTAGAGAACAGGGATAGGTTTGTGTCATTGTGCATTGGTTTCTCTTTTCCTAAATAAAAAGCTGTGACTAGGCACAAATGTAAACTTCGTGTTATCAGGTGCCTTATGACACTCTCCTCGTTTACCTATTAACTACTGGAAAGGTTCATATTATCACAGAAACCAATTTTTTGAGATATTTTTAAATTAGATTTGTTTTTTCTCATCTCTTCTAGTAGCCATTGACAGATAGATGCCACTTACACAGGCTTCCCATTACAACACTAGGGAGAGAACCTGTACTGAAATGGAGGAAAGCCAAAGGCTGAGTAACACACTCAGTCTAGAAATATCGGATGCAACCATGATTTTTTATGTAGTGAAAACCTGTCTTTCTTGGTTTTGAGCTGAGGTTTTCTTGCTATGTCTACTTTTTTACTAGCCCTAAAAAGTTCAATGGGATAAATTAAATAATTTCCATTAAAAACATTAAAAACAATTAAATTAAACTCAATTAAAAATCAATAATTAAACACATCAATTTGTTTTACCTTTTTGGGGGGGGAAGGTGTGTTTTCTCATATGTGACATTCATGCAAGTGTGTGTGTACATAGATTAAAGAATTCATTACCAGCATCCTAGGATGTCTTCACACAAACTCATAGCATGAAAAAAAATGTAATTCCCTGTCAGGGTGAAAAGACAGAGTGTTACAAGACAGAAGTTTTTGTTACCTTCAAAATTGCCCACTCTACTCACCATAAACTGTCATGGATCATTCTGACATAGTCTTAGAACACTGTTTCAAAAACTCTTTTTTGAATGGTCACAAGCTTGTTGTGAGAAGAAAATATTTGTTAGTATCCCTCTGCCCATCCTCTGGCACACAATCACATTCACTGGCGAGAGACTCGGTTTATACTTATATATGTATACATCTTTCTCCCAATGACTGCAAGGAAAGTTTTAATTCCCTCTACTTAATGGTCTATTTGCCTTGAGTGTTTCAGAATGG
This sequence comes from Polioptila caerulea, assembly GCA_013397295.1. NCBI lineage: Eukaryota > Metazoa > Chordata > Aves > Passeriformes > Certhiidae > Polioptila > Polioptila caerulea. The sequence continues at coordinate 83,206 of VYXF01001315.1, forward strand.
TTCAATAATCACTAGCCATGTGTGCATTTTGTTGAATTATTTAAGCTTATTTCCAGAGGGAAAAAGACAGGGAGGAAGGCAACTGATTCAATGCAAATGAAAAGCTTTTGAAGCTCCCTATGGTGAAGATGTGATTACAGTCAGACAGTTAATAACCTAGACTTAGAAAAATCTGAAGGTTTTAAAACTGTCTGGCCAGTCAGTAAATGAGGTTTTTCCACACTGTTTACCTAATGCCATGCATTGTAATGGTTTCAGATTTGTTTGGATTGTGAGTGGACCCACAAATGAGGAAAGGACCCCCTGCTTCATGATTTAGAAGAGCAGTTGGTAAATCTCAAAGGTTTTTTTCTGGATTTGCGCTTGAGCCGTCAGCCTTCAATTGCATACTTTCTACTAAGGTTTTCAGAGATTATACCAGGCTGTCCAGCTTTTCTGGGAAAAGTTTGGTTTATGTCATGCTTTCTCTCCAGAGCTGACAGGATCCTTTCCCCTCCCATCAGTGTCCTCAGCACTCCTTTTCTCCTGTTTCTTGGCACAGTCAAGCCCTGCTGCCTAATACATTATATGTTTAATATCTTTGGACAACTGGCAGTAAAGGAAAAAGAAAAGCAGCAGTAATCCACACACTATTCTAACTCTATATATAGGTAAAGGGCTCTGAAATGTTCAAAGTCCCTCACAATAAGAGGTGTGTCTGTAATCTATTTATGCTGCGTGGTTACAGGCTCAAAGCTGTTTCAAAGGGATCCTGTTAGCCAGCCACAAAGCACAGCCCCAATTTATGGGCATTCCAGTGAAATTAAGCCACTGTAGACTGAATCTGATCTCCAGTGAGCTCCATTATAAATCATCTGTCTTGATCATCTTGTCCAGTGTGCAGCCACGTGGAAAGGCATAAACACTTGCCATCTGTCCAAAATGGTAGGAAGAAGTGCAAAATACTGTCCATCCTTATGTTTCCTCCCATGTAAGCAGCACCGTATGGTGTGTGCTGCAGAGGACACTGAGGATGTACTATCATAGAAAAGCAGGGTGCAATTCCTTTGACAAAGACAGCGCACCCAGAGGAGCCTGGCCAAACTATTCTCATCTGCCATGCCTGTAGCTCAGGGCTAAAGCAGCCGTAGGCATATTTAAATTATCTGCTAGACAGTTGGCAGCCAAGAAAACATAAGCAATATCAATTGAGGGATGTACATGCAGGGAATACTTTTCACATCCCGCCCTCCAGAATTGACCTTCAGGGACATCCCTTCACGACAAATTGGATGCTGATATACTTGCACTTCTTCCTTCCGTTTTCCCCAAAAGCCAGCTGAGAGCTACTGAGTCTCCTGAGATGTGACTTCAGCCCTGGCACTGTGGTTCTGCCTCCCAGACAATGAGGTGTGCTGTTTCTCTATGTTATGCTTGACAAAGAAACTGCAATTTCTTTTTCTGCCATTTTCTCCTCTTTTTTTTCCTCAGTTTTGGCCAGATTTCCCAGCCATGTTCAGTGCCTTAAAAACCAGTTAGCCATTGCTATTGTTCCTACTGATTGAGGAGGAATAAATTGCTATCATTAATGTTCAAAATAACATTTGTTTCATTGAAAGGAGACAAGCCTCTCTTTGATCTTTTGTTCACGCTCTGTCAGAACATAGTTGTTGCCTAAAAGCAGAAATACAGAGTTGAAATAAAGAACCTGGAAGTATATGTGAGTTACACCTAGTTCTTTCCAAATAGTTTTTTTTCAACTTCTTTTTTTTCCCTTCCTGTGCAAAATTTAGCCTTGCCTCTTTTGGTTCCCCTGATTTCCTTAACCTTTTGCTGTTGGCAGATCATCCTTGTATTTTTCTCTTGACGCAAGACAAGCATCAGACAAAGTCTGAGCTCTTCTGTTTCCTGTGATCGTTGGTTCAGTTCTCAAGGGAACTTCAACCCAGTTTTCAAAAATGCAGGGAATACTTCTTCCTGGTCAGGTTTTCTAGTACAAATGGCCCCTCATTTGCTATTTCTGTTTGAAATGGGCACTCAGATTGGCAGTCATGTATTCAATCAGTTTTAATTTAAGGGGAAAAGTTGAGTCTATTGACAAAATTAATGTCAGATTTGAGTGTCCTCAAGGAATATTTTCAGGTGCAGAAGGGTTTGGGAGATACTCCACAGCAGCCAATCATTTACACAAAATATTTGTTATCAGTTGACAGTACATGTATGGATCACTCTCTGTATCACTCCTTGGAGTACATACAGTGAGATATCATGCCAACCAAAAAAATCCCTGAAGTTCAAAAAGAAATGGACAAGAGTGGACAGAAGCTTTCTACTTCGGAAAATTTCAAAATAAAGGAGAAATATGGATCATTAAGTGAATGAAGGATAGCAAAAATACATGGCAAAGTATTAATGTGATTATTTCATAGAACTGTTTCTGTAAATTGGATTTTAAAAGGTAAAATATCCATATGTCTCAGGCTCTATTACATGCTGGTGGTAAAAAAATGCATGATGAAATGCACAACCAGAAGATCTGATGCAGTGTAACTCCAGGAAAAGATGCATAAAACTTGATCTCCATTGAGTTTTAGAAGTCTTTTACATGGCAGATACTCAGTGGTGAACTTTTCCCTTTCAGCTTAAAGTGGGTAATAAAATTATCTTTAAAAAACCTCAATCTTTTTATGAAATGAAATGCACATTTTATTTAAAATAAATGAGTGAGTAAATAAGCATGTGATGAATGTTGCATGTTTTGTGAAGAACTGGATTTGAAAATTGTGTAAACTCAATAATTAACTGTAGTATGGAGTTGGTTTTTTTTCACAGATTGTACTCAGGGTGAGAATCTAGTAACTCATATTGAGACATTTAATAAATTCCAACATAGAGATTTTTCTGTATAGCAGCTTGTGAAAAAAGAATCATTTATACAGGAAGAGTGATTTGTTGTTATTGTTGTTCCATAAGAGATTTATTTCTTTAATTCTTTTTGATTTATTTATCTTATGGTGAGACTTCTAAAATTTTATGTGTAGGATAAATCTTAGGGTTATGTTGTATCATTTTAATACTCTTATGCTAACAATAGCTTTAGTAGAACTTCTCCTGTGGTCCTTACACTACTTAAAGGTAAAATAAAACATAGCAATAAAAATGTCTAAACCCAGCAATGCATGGGAATGTGTATCTGTGACTGAAAACTGTTTTGGCAAGTGAGGATCCAAACTTAGACTACACTGCATTTACCTTAGGTGGTAACCAGCTAGGATTGGAGGGATGTTTTTTGTTTGTTGAGGTCCTGGGGATTTTATTATTTACTTGTTTGTTTGGTCTTTTCTCAATTTTCTCTAAATTATGAAATCTCAATTGTAGTTCCTATTTAATTATGAGTGTAAAATCTTAATTGTATTTGCAGCATTTAAGCTTGAAGATCACTTTGGGCACTGCTGTCTTTTACCACCCAGACACATGTGAAGAATGTAATGAAGGTGAAGCAAATGACCACAAAACTTCTTTTTCTGAAGCAGACATAACAAATAAAAGTTTTCTTTTTCTCTGTACGAGAAAAAAAAACTGTGAATATCAGATTCACAGAGAACTGAGCCAGGTGTTTTTAACTGAATCAAAATAAGTTGCAGGGATTCAGTCAGAGAAGCAATCAAGCTTTCCTGACCAAAGAAGTAAGCAACCTTCAAATCTGAGACAAAGTTGCTGTCTAACGCAGAATTGTTATTTCAAGTTGTGCATTAAGAAAAACAATCTTTTGAACAAGACAAAAATGTTAGTGATTTCTAGATTTCAAGAATTGATTGCATATTATGCAGATTTTTGTGCTTCAAAAAAGAAAGGAATGAGCATATCACATCTTTTAGGAGCTGTTTTCCTATCTGGCGTTGCTGTCAGTGCTGCATTAAAAGCCCTGATTGTTGCCTTGTAGAGAAAGGAAGAGACAAGTCTGGAAACCAACAAGGGATTACTAGGGATTTTTATATTAGCCTGTAATTAAATAATAGTTCATGTTGCCGTCTTCCACTGGGAATTACATCCTTTTCACCTCTCCTCTGCTAAAGCAGAGACATCCATTACGATGAGTAGCTACAACACTTGTCAGATCCAATCAGCTCCAAATGACTGAAAAGCAACTGACGTGTGCTCTCTTAGAGCATGGTTTCTTCTCCCCCAAAAGCCCACTGTCCTTTCACGTGCATGTAACAGTCAGAAGAGATCACATCACGCAATGAAGAAAAACAGAAGCATATGGTACTAAGGGGCCTCTGCAGGAGAGGGCTAAAATGCCAAGGCTCACACATAAAATATATGCAAAAATATGTGTTCATATAGAATGCCAGATAGAAGCAGATGACAAAAACAGCACAGAAAGACAAAATTTTGCCATTATTTCAGTTACCTAGGATTATATTTTTCTTTTTTTTTTTTTTTAAAGTTGTCTAGAGTTCTCCACGGAAAATAGCAATTGCAGGCCTTTAACTATGCATAAGCAGTCATAAAGTTCAATTTTTCAGTACAAGGTATGTATTCTTCCCACTACATTTTCCTGATGCCTTTAGTAAGTTGAAACATGACTACTGACTTGCAAACTCTCAAGTGATTACACTGGCAGATTTATCTTCCTCATCTCATTGATATTAAATAGTGTATGTAAAAACAGAGACATAAATTCACTGCATGTTCTTAACCAGCATGTAACGCTCTCCCTTTATCTCTCCCTCTCTCTCTCTCTCTCTCTTTCTGTCTGTCTCTAGAGACACATCACCTACTACTTTTTTAACCCAGATAACAACATTTTAAAAACCAAGCAGCTTTTTAAGTGCTTTGCAAAGAAAATTAGTGAGCTGCGAATTCTTTTTTCTCCCCCTAAATTTCATATTTGTAAGGTACTTCTGTTGCAAAAACTCTGTGTTAAAGAACAACACGTACTAAAAGATGCTTCTTTCATCATGTTACTATAAACTGAGGCAGCAGCTGTTTCAGGAACACTGTGAAGCGTATAAACATAGTTACAGGGCTTCTTCTCTAAGCCACAAATTGACTAGAAGTTTTAAAATATTATTTGTTGAAGATGTTTATTTCAGTTCGTAATTCCATCACAAAGAATGTTTAATGGAAGTGGGGAATGTTTGAAGACAAGATTCACCATCAGAGATGCTCCTTGATCCATAAAATGTATCTGAAAGCATTTTGAATGCCAGTGTTAGGTGATGTCATTGTTTAATTCCTGTAGGAAGCCATAGAAATTACATTATGCAGGAGAGGGTTTAATTTCAGCAAAATTGGTGGCTTTCCTCATTCTAATTCATTAGTCTTCATATCTTAAATAGCATCTTTGAAAACAACAAAAAAAGCCATAATAAAACAAATGCGATAAAAAACTTTGATTCACTTAACTAGCCTTTACTGGAAGATTTTGTGGGAAATTTCTCTCTTATAATCAAAAATATACACTCAGTCTTTTGCAGCAATGGTTCCTTCTCTAATTCAGGATATTCAACAATGAATGCATTTTTTTGAAGCCATTTGTGTTGATTTGCAAAGATTAAATTTCCTCCTTTAAAACAGGTTGTAGGTCTTAAAATTAATGTATAGGTCTAAAAGGCTTTGAGACATCAATTGATCTTAATTTCAGTAAGATATCCTGACTTGCAAGGATGCATTGGGTAGAATTAGATAGCTTTCTAATCCACATTTTCATTAAAACATTCCAATTTAACCAGACTCTTAAAAAGTAGCTTCCCTAATGTCACAAGTTATGCAGTGAAAACATTATTAAAAAAAAAAAAAAATATGAAAGAAAGGATGAGTAAATTTAACCCAGAATGTTCTGCATGCATTTATCAGTTTGCTGAATTTCCTATAATATTATTTAGCAGACAAGTAATTTACTAAGGGAAAAATAAAGCTGTAGCTATATGATGAAAAATTGTGAGATTTGGATGATTCCTCAAGTTGTGATGTCAATCAGCTCTGAATATCCATGACATTTATGTAAGAGATGGATTTTAAACAAGAGAGAGTCTTTTTCCTGCATCTGACATGTGAGGATATACTCTGCTTCTTGATACAGAAGTTTATATATTATTTTCTACAAGTATGGCTTTTTCACAGAAATTGTAATCAAATTATATTCCTATAATTTCCCTGTTTTTATTTATCTAATTATTTAATTTTTTTTTAATTTTTCCAAAAGGAAGGAGGATGGTTCTGAAGGCAATTAGTAAGCAAGCTTGGGAATGCCATCCATATTGTGGAGGTGATACTGTTAAACATAATGAAATGCATAAAGACATTAGAACTTTTTTAGGGGATATTTCCATTTAAAAACTAAAAAGTATGAGTGAGAGAGAAACCTGAATAAAAATTAGTTGGTAGTTTCTAACCGAAAGCTACAATATTACTGAAAATATCTGCAAAGAATCACAGCGTTAGTTCCATCCTTTGTTCTAATAGTGTAGATAATTTTTTTTATTTTTACTCAAGTGCTGTCCTAATTTGTTAATGTTTGAAAAAAAACTAAGAAGCAGTCTATTTTACTGACAAAATTATCATTAACCCTAGACTAGAAGAGAAAAGTGGCTAAGAGGTGAAAAAAAAAGTTTGTATTTTACATCTGGTAAAAAAAAAAAAAAATTCTAGAGTCCTTGAAGAACCTTCAAACATTTCTGCGAATTAACCCAAATCTCAATTAGTCTGGCCACACTTTTTACCTGATGGGTGGGCTAGTCAGAGGTATAGAAAGCCTGTGGTACAGCCTGATATTTTTATTACCTTTTTCCGTCTTCTGCCGCAACTTGTCTTACGTATTGGTTTTGGAGGTTTGGACCACTCCCACAGGAAATAAACTACTTTTGAAGTGGTTATGTAAATCTGTGCAGCAAAATTAGAAGTTGCATATGTAAAACGTAAACTTGACACTTCGCATGACAAAAGTATTTTTATCACACTCTTGATGTCAAGCACTTATGATATAAACCACAGTTGATTCACACCAGAACTTCTCTCTGGTGAAACATTCCATTTTTAAAAATGCTTTTTTTAAGGATTACTATGACAGGGTTTTTCACAGTGCGAGAAGCAGCTGTACTTGTAAAGAGTGAAGGTTCTCATTAATATAAAAACAATAAACTCCACTATTTTCTGGTGGCATCAAACCTCTGACACCGTCAGTATTTTGGGCTTTTTCTTTTGAACTCACCCTGTTCTTGAAACCTGAGGAGCTGAATGCATTTTAACTATTCTTTAAATCTTATTAGTTAGGATGCTGATAAGTGACAAAGATTTTAGGATCAAGCTAAATACAAATGACAAAAAGTTCTTTCATGAATTTTGTGAATCCTTGTGTTACAGCTATTCTATCATATAAATCATAAGCTCACAGTTGCAGTTATTAGCACCTTTAGATTCTTGGATTGAGGTTTTTTCCCCAGTCATTTTACTTTATGGATAATAATATTGAAAATACCTTCTCTTTATACATAAAATCCTATTTAGCAAAATAGAATGTGCATAGCAAGAAACATTGAAAATATTACAGTCACAAGTAAGGAGTGAAGATTCTTAGAACTTTATAATCCCCCAAAACCAAAACTGTATGAATGGTCAGAGGTTAAGGAAATATAGTAAAGGTATGTCAAGTATTATTTATATTTATGGCCCAAAAGAGTAAAAACGGAAGAGTAACCTAAGTATGTCAGGTAACAGATACAGTGCTGCAAGAACTCAGTCAAAAGGAAAACTAAAAAAACCCCATGATTTGAATTTAGGCTACCACATAACGATGACATATTGGGTTCTCCAAGACCAAAGAATCTAATATTGGTGCCACCTACTTAATTTGCAGAATGTAAATAATTATTTTTTCTTCTTTCCAGCACATGTAAGTATTCTAAATTTGCCATTCCAAAAAGTAATCAAATTTTCAGTTGAAATGTATGTGTTTATTTGTTATAATCTTATTCCAGATCCAACACTAATTCATAAACCTGTCAGAATGCAGGCACTGGTTTGGAGATCAGCAGCTCTGTAACATTTCAAGGTGTATGTCTCATTGAGTCAGACTGACTAAAGTAATGGGCTCTGACCTTACTGCAACTCACAAGGTGCTAAGAAATAAAGTAAGTGCAAAGAAATATCACAATTCTGAAGAATTTTGGAATCATTGTGTTGTGATTAGCTGCACTTTCTATTGACTGCTAAATTGGTATTTACAATTCCTAATAATGAAGGATGCTTTTATAACCTTCAGTCTGGAGAATTAAAAAAGAAACAGCCTAACTTTAAAATAATTGAAGATAAATACATATTACTTTATTCTGCTATAGTAATCTAAAATTCAGACTGAAATAATTTGACCAAATATTGATATTTTGAGATGTTGAAACTCCAGGAGTTAGTTTATTATCTTACAACTGTGAGATATGGATCAAGACTTAACTGCTAAACTGCATGCAGGCTGTCAGAAAAAAATTAATTCTTGTGAGAATTATTTGTCTCCCTACTTGCTGGCAACTAACTCTATCAAATTACCACTTAACATTATATTCTATTATATAAATCATGTGTGATAGGTATCTGAAAGTTGCCTAGCATGAAGACAATTACATTTAGATAAATAGTCTAAACTCACATAACCTGCTTATATGGCCTTGTTTATAAGAGAAAGGGAATATAAAATACGTAATTCTCAGTAGGTATTCAAGCCAGCTGTAGGTACAGGGGCTTTTATTCTGAAATGAGCTTGCTTCTCCCTGTACATTTGGTAGTGGATTAAGCTGACCATGCAAGCCATTTTCATTGTGGAATATACCTCGAATTCATACAGAATAATTAGAGTTGTAGCCTACTATGCTTCACAACACTTTCTTCCTAAAGGCAGACTTTATTGTTAAGATACAGACCTAGGAGTCTGCACCTTCCTAGCAGTCTCTTCAGCCTGTGCCAGCCAGTTTTCTGGTGGCAGCCGTGCCATCAGTGTCCCACCTGAAAAATGCTGGCTGTCTTCAACCCAGACCCAAGAAGTACATTAGTTTTGTGCTGCTTCACTTCACATGATCCGTGGTTCAAATCTGGCAAAGATTCAGGATCCCAGAGGGCCAAGTTCTGACAGACACACTCATGATCAACACACATTACTTCCACTGCATAGAAAGTAAGGCAGTGATATTTCATATTTTAAAGACTTGTAGATCCACTTTAGAAAAAAAAAGGAGAAAAAAAATTGTTATTGGGTTAAAAAATTATTTGAATGTGGTGATTTTTTATAGCATGTACTAAACAAAGAATGACTTATTCTGATTAATTATGTGCAGATAATGTAGTTTCACGCCCCCTTTTCACTTGACAGGTAAACGGTTGAAGACAGAAGACTTATTATAGATTTTACATCCAGCCCATGAGGATTTGGACTGATTCCACAGAACAGGTTCAGGTCAGCTAAGTTCTTTCCTTCAAAGCATCATGGGTGTCTCTGAGCATCATTGCAAGCTTGTTCTGGCAGTAAGCCAGGCTTCAAAAGCCTTTCACTGTGCAGTCACTGACTCACTAATGGGCAACTGCAGGCTTTCTGATTTTCCTTTCATTTCATGTGTTCATTTGACATAAATTTAATTAAACCAAATCTGGTGTTAAAGGAAGAAGAGATAAAAGTGATATGTCACAAATTAAAGAACTATGTATGATACAGGAAATATGATTTTTTTTTTCTGTTTCTGTAAAATATTGTCAATTTTAGTAAGCTCACTACTTAGAGTCTGCAAAAAATGTGCGGATATGCATTATTAAGAATAATGTGCATCCAGGGTTAGATGAAGGTCTCAGCCCTGTATTCTCTGTAGTAAAACCTTTCAGAGAATTCTTATACTTTCTTTCATACCCACACTTCAGGTAGTCACCTCTTCACAGGATATGAGACAAGTTTGCCCTTCTGCCGGCTATATATCCATAGTTGTTAGATAGCTCAAAAGCATACAACAGCAGAAACATGAAAAGATCACTTATTAAATATAAAAAATCATCATTTTTCAAAGGTCTCTTTTGGTTTTTACTTAAGGCTAAGGAGGTGATAGTGAAAATGAAAAATATCATGCTGTTAAAAAGGTTTCATTTAATTGCTTTGAATGTTGCTTTAGGAAACATCGAACTTTCTTTTTGTTCTTTTTAAAAGTCCTTTTTTAAAATTAAAAGAAAATTCAGACTGGAAATACACTAATGTGAATTGAAAAGGTATTTGCAAGCTGCCCAGAGATGTTCTGAACCAATCATATTCAATGGGGTTCCAATACTGTCATTTCATAAGAACTATATATAAGTTCCTAGCACTGAAAGCATTAGCGCCACAGGAAAAAACATGAAGAGTGAAAGGAGGATCTAATGACCAGTGAGCAATTTTTTGCAAAGCCTCATGTTTTCTTATTTGATCTATAATCTATGAATGCATAATTCATGTATGGGCCAAGTTCTTGTGGACAAACTGGTTATTTAACCTAGCAGCACCTCTCTGTCCTCCTTTCCTTTATAGATGCCCCTGTTAGTTTGTTTTTTTTGCTTTTTTTTTTTCCCAGATGGGTGGGTGGGTAGGTGTTCAATGATAATTTCTGCAGCTTCTGACACCTAAGTACAGTGGGCTGCTAAAGTAAGGGAGACCACACCACGACTGACTGAATGGGAGGTGTCCCTGGGCAGCCTGCACTGATGGTGAAGGTGGTTTTGTAGTGTTTTCCACAGCTGTGATCCCTGGCTGCACTCTGACTCTGCTTAGGGCAAGAGGAGAGTACACATCACCCCTTAGCAGTCCTTGTCACCTCTGGGGTGAAAGCCTCTCTGCAGCCCACTGCCTGGGCAAGCAGACCTGATGAAAAAGATATATGTGTATACTCTGCAGAGTATAGACAAAGGATCCTTTAGCACCCTGTAATCACCCCATCTCTTATCCAAAGCCTTGTTCACATGAGGTCCCTTCAGGTTGGAAAGGAAGTATCTTCAAAGAAAATAATCGCAAATACTTTTGTTAGAGAAAATACTTCCAAGACATAGTAAAATTGGTGAAAATAAAGTATATAGGACTGAATGTTATTGGACTACTGCAAGGTCTTTGTCCTGCCATCACTGAAGGATTTCCTTTTCCTTTTTTTACTGTGCCAGAAGAATATTGCTGTTATTATAATCAGAGCCTTTACTCTGAAACATGAACTTGTTTAATTTTTAAAAACTTGTTTCTTAACTAATTGTTCTAATAGTTTGCATGGTTTAAGCCAAAGATTGTATTTAAGAAGCAAAAATTTAATTCTGTAGAATTCTTGTGAAAATCAAAATGTATGCATGAAATTAGGACATATTTTTGCTTGACTAATTAAAAAAAAAACAAAAAAGCTGTTTCATTTAAACAGACAACTTCCCATCAACCTAGTTCTCAATGGGGGTAAATTTAGCATTTGACATAAGCAAAGAATTTAGCATTTGACATAAGCAAAGAATTTAGGCTACACTTTCCTAAAGCAACTACTTCTGCTTATGTGCCCAGATGATTTTGACTTCCAGTGCGCAATTCCTCTAACACTTAAGAAAATCTTAATCTGTTTTTCACAAGTAAAATACTATAGATGTATTGAAAAAGGAGACTATTAGAGAAAAATGAATTACAACACAGTTCTATCTTTGCTACAGACTGTAAATGCTGCAATCCCATAATGTGGCAGAGCTGATGATCTGCTTTAAGAAAGTTCTACTTTTTATGGCTATTCTAACACTGTAACAGTGTAGGCCCTGATAAAGCAAGGGCTTTAAGGCAAGCTTGCTTTCCCTGATGCTGGGAAAGCAAGTGGCTGCATCTCTTCCTCCTAATTCAAAAACTCATATACTGTGTCTATCTGAGTAAATCTGATAGTATATAAAATTATACTGTTTATCTATTCTTGTTGTGTGATCTTGGAGATTTACCAGAGTGAAGCAGGTTTTACTACAAGAGCTTCAGCCGTAATTATTTATTGACATTAAACCTATGAAGAAACAGAGGACAAAAACATACGACAATCTACATATTACTTTATCTTCTTTCATAATCTATTTTTAGCTAGGCTTAGTAGAGTTAGGCAGAGGCGTCCTGACATTTAAAAAGCTTATGTTAATCCAAAAGTGCTTCACCTCTTTATAAACATTGGGACATGGAGGGCGCCATTATCAGACTGCTTTGCCTGCTGCTTTTTCTCCATTGAGGACATCAACACCAGCCTGGAAGGCCTTGTCTGGAGCCATCTCAGCTTTTTTTCTAGATCTTCTCTCTCTTAGAGTACTCCTTCACATTAGTAAGTTACTTAGAAGCTAAAATTCTGTTAGACCTCTAGAATGAAACAAGTAAGAAATATGCATATCAATTTCGTTTCCTAGAATCTGTCATGGAGAGCTGATGTACAAATCTTATAACCATCAAAGAGAAGGGTAAAAGTAAAAACTGGGATTACTAAGGATGAGAGATCAAGGGAACACTTGTTTGTAGATTATTAAAAAAAACCTAGAAAGACATGGAGTAGAATGAATAGTAGCAGACAGTTTATTTAAGCTAATATAACTAAGACACAACTGAATCTTGGAAATATTACCTTAAAAATATATAAAACTACTGATTTGTCTCTATAATCACCCAAAATAATGGCATTCAGTTCAGGGACAGTAAACATATCTAGATTTACTGTTTACATGTTTTGCCTCATCTTTCAAAACTGCCAATTGTCCTTTTTTACAGCAGGCATCATCAGGTTGTGCTTCTGCTCTTTCTGAACTTTGGGGATCTCAGGATACTTTCTGTAATGTAGGAATGTATATGCTATGGCTCTTTTTTCTTTGTCAATGTGCTTTCTAAATATAGAATACATTAAATTTTGTACATTCTCATATCATATTTAGGCATTCTCTCTTTACTTTCCTTCCTGATATGTTACTGGCTCACACAATTAAAAAGGAATATAGAACTTTAAGAAATATAATAAAATAGTATAATTTCTCTGTTCACCTCTGAAGAAAGCCATGGTAGTGAACACCAGTGTCTGGGGATTTTTTGGATCACACTGTTAACTGCATAAGAAGAGGAAAATATTATTTTTGATAGAGAAACGGTCTTTTTTCTCCCCATGGTTTCCATTAACACTACTGTCAAATATGAATATATGTTTCATATTTTTTCTATTTTTTCTTCCAGCTGAACTTCCCAGCTGTTCTACCTCTTTCTTTTGCATTTGTACTTTTAAGTGGAAGTCAATAATAAAGATAAGGGTAAGGTAGAGGAGTTTTCTATGAAAACTGCATATCCCTCCCCTTCAACAAAAAACACAAAGGCTATTTATACCAAACTTGCTGTCCCTGATCTTCAATATGTTCGTGACATTCTCACCTCCCCTTCAGCTGTGACACTATAGCAGGTCTTCACCCATTGTGCTTAAATACAGTCTTTTAGTAAAACTCTTGCTCCTGTCCCTTGCCAGAAGGCATGATCTATTTTAAGGTTAGGTGGAGGTAGGCACTAGAGAGCTGTTACTGTACTCTGACATCAGGAGTGGGAAGCTAATGATTTGTGGTAAAAGCGGTGCAGAGGAGCTTCAGAAAGTCTTGAGAGTTCATCCAAAAGCACACACCCCACCATTTGATTAAACCATAACTTAAAGTCAAAATAACTTCTGTACCCAAGGGTTTACTAAGCTCCATGCAACATCCTCTCAGGAAGAAATGCTTTTTTGTCAATGTTAAATTTGGCTTAAAAATGTGTTTCCTTAGAATTTTTACAGAGTGAAAGCCTAGGATTTGATACAAGAGAAGTAATTGATTTTAAAGGATTTTGAACCATGACTTTGTTATCTCCTGGTCTAAAGTAGATGACTTGCTTCCTAAAAACACACTACTTTACCAAGTAGAAATACCTGGTTCAAGGAATTCTCAGGGAAAAGGACTGAGATTTTTTTTTAAAGATTATGTAAAATTTGATAACAAATTCTCCATCTGAAAGCCTATAACTTGATACCTTTAAAAAGTCAGAAAGGCTTTAAGGAAGAGAGACAGGAATGTTTACATAAATGTGATAGGAAAGGAAACTCATGTTTAAAATACCCATAAATCAGAATAAGTAGAGCACACATGCAGCAATACTCTGAAGTTTCACAAATTACACTGTTATCACTGTCTTTTCTTCTCTCCTACTGTGTGGTTTAATCACTTGTCTTTAATTGGACTGTAAAGATATCGTGTCAAGCACTATGTTTTCCTGTATGTGTTTTTACAAAACCTAGCACAGTAAATATTTATCTTCCTGGGACATTTAGATAATACTTCAGAGTAGTCTACACACTATTTTCAGAATTTTATATAGGCACCTGCAAAGCTGGTCAGATAATGACAATATCTGAATAATTTATTTTAAGTAAAAGGTTCTAATTAATCAGATAAATTACCAGCAATTAATAATTTAAGAAATCTAACTGTAGGGAGCAATCTTTCACTTGCAGGAGAATGAACCTGATGACCCAAGATCTTTCCGATTTCTAGGAAATAAAAATTTTAAAAAGTCAATGACAACTGAGAATTTTTGCATAACCTCATCTAAACCCACAATTTTCCTAAAGACAGAATGAGACATATGAGAAAGGGCTCCATGAGGATTCCTGAGAGACTCAGAAAATGGAAGCTGTGTGCCAGAACCTCTGGAGGAAGGTTTTTCCTTGATTCACTGGAGAAAAGCAGCAAAATCAGAAAGTATTCTTTCCCTCTCACCTCTCGCCATGCAAGAAGCTCTTTCCTCCAAAGCACCATATATAAAAAATTTGAAATGGTTACATGCCTGCATGTACAGCAGACCTATCCCCTACATGTACAAAATGCTTGCATTTTGGCAACTATGACCTCACCACCCACTTCCTTTGTTTTGACCCCCTCTCCCCCAAACAACCACGCATTTTTAATTCTGCACATTTAATTAATTCACACACTAGCATGTTTCCAAAGTGAAATGAACAATTTGTTTGGTGAAATGAGCAAAATTATGATCTTCTCAGAAATATTCTCTGAGCAGAAGGCTGAATTTTCTTGAGTGTATTAGCTGCTACACATTTTTCACTTAGTACTAGTTAGTATCAAAATACTGAGCTTCTCTGTATCTGGACTGAGGGCTGAACCAATCTGACAACTAAAGCAGTTGAACTGTGCTGATGAGCTCCAAAGAGAGCCAAACATCTGTCCCCATTTTGCTGTTGCATGTTCCCAACAGACATTTATGCATTAAATCTTTTTATCAGATGATACTTTGTGTAAGCCAAGATATAGCCTGTCATCATAATAGGGTGTATCACTAATATAGGAATATGAAAGACTGATACTTCAATAAGATATTCATATCAGAACACAAACACTGCCATTTGATTTATCTTCCATACTTTTCTTCAATATTTTTAACCTTGTATAAACAAGACAAGAAAAAATTATAAGAAAGATATATTCACAGTTATATTGCAGGATGTCCTCCTCCATTTAGAAGGGGAACAAGACATTAGGGAACAAAACAATGTTCCCTCCGTTTAGGGTTACAAAAATGGAATAGTCCTGTCCTCTGCTCTAGTTCCAGACTCACTTTCATCCTGAGAGATTTAGGAGCTGTTTATCTGCAAGCCCAGAGCATTGCCTTCTTCTTGCAATTCAAGTACCTTGTATAATGAACTTTTAAACATTCTACTACTGGTAGGTACAGAAAGAGACTGCATCAGTGTTCCCATCCCAAGTTCCATCAGGCATATGTGTTTCTATTTAAAATGTTAAACAAGAATTTTGAGGAAAGAAGAGGTACTTCTATTTAAGAGGATATCCCTTTGTCTATTTTTCTTTCCTTTCAGTAAAGCCATAAATGTACTGAGTGTTGGGTGATGTTAGAATTACCCAGCCTTGAAACAAAGTTTTGTTTCCAAGTCAGAAAACTATTTTGATATTAGAATTATGCTAATATGGCAAAGAACTATTACAGCATATTTACAAATTTGCTGAATGTGGATGAGAGACCAGATAGACAGCAAGTCTTTTACAGGACTGGGACCCTCACAAGGTTTAACATGAAAAGGACTTTCTGTGAAAACCCTCCAGTTCAACTGGCAATAGTTCTGAGAAAAAATTCTAGATGAGCTTAGCAATTTCCTGATTCAAATCCTTCTATTCTTCCCTTACTTCAAAAAGTTTAATTTTCGTAGGACTGCAATGCTTCGGTCTCCCTAAAACATTTGGGCTTTATGTGGGGTTGAAATGGTGAATGCTGAGCAGGAATTGATGATTGTCTCAATCAAGAAACCTTATAATATATTGATATATTAATCATATTAATTTATTTTGTTATTTATTTTACTGAAACCTTTTCCATGTTAAACCCTGATGTACATGTCGGGAATTATATGTAAGTAAGTGTTAAGGAAGAAGTATTGATACAATAGAAATCAGGAATCTGAAGCAAATTTTTCCCTAGAAGTCATGACAATTAGTTTTTTTAGTCACAAAAAGACAGTGAAATGTACAGCAATAAAATTGAAAGAAATATCCATAATGAGAATCACAAACCTTGAGCATTATAGTCAGATATAAAGATGTGGAAATTTGGTAGTTTAGATAAGAAAACAGTCCCATTTAAAGGGTTTCTGAGTAATGAAAAAATATTTTGGTTTCAGTATTTTCCTACTTCTAGGACAATATGCTAGTAGGGTCTGAATTCAGAAAAAATAAGTAAAATATTTAGACAAAAAACCTTGAAATATATAAAGAGAATTTTTTATTATCAAGGGGAACCTAGATAAGGCAAAAAAAAAATAAAAGACAAAATAAAACAAAGAATGTGACAACCAGTTAAAATTTTATAAACTGCTAAGAGTAGGAAAAAGTTTTCTTTTAGAAATACCAGTATAGAGATACTTCTTGACATGAGCTATGGCATTTCTAAATTCTATATGTTGATAGCACATTTTGTGTGAAATATATATTTCATAAACAACAAGCAGAAAACTCCAAATAACCTATTGCAGAAATTATTAATTTTCAAGAGAGATATACAGTAGAGTATTTTGCATTCACCCTTAAATACTACTCAGAATAATGTTTAGGATAATTTAGACCTAGAATAATTTAGGCTGGAGATATTAGTTGTATGACCTTTTGCAATGGTTATAATGCATTTCTTAATTTGATACAAATCTGAATTCTATGAACAAATAAGTGCAGCACAAATAATCTTATGATCAATAATACAAATGTGCAGACACTTTACATTTTCCTTCGGTTGGCAATTCCTGCATTTTACTGACTCAGTGTATGAAAGCTTGGGAAAAATGTATATGCTAAGATAAAAGACCGGAAAGCATTGTACATAAAAATTGCTGACGGGGCATTAAGACACAGAGAGAAAAAAAATTCTCCTCATCTTCTGAAATGTAGCTTAAATTTTATGTTCAGTCTATAGGTCTGTCCTATCACTTTCCCATATGAGTTTCACAGAACTGTGGCTGACGCAGTCCCTGGATCTAAATGAAGGGGGAAAAATCTAAAGTAGAAAAGGACCATAAATACAATATTCCTTCACAGATTTTAGCTGAACATCAGGCATTACACCTTCAGGGCAATCTTTTTAACAGAAGCTCTCTTAGATGGGCATGTCTGAAAATACTAAAAGCACTTGGGCTAAGAATGTCAGCACTAAAAATACAGAAGTGGCTGGAAATGCTGTTGTGTGTCAACCTTTATTTGTCCTTCAAATCAAGAAAAAAGAACAAATGTATGCCTGTAGGCCAAAATGCAGAAGCTTGGGATTTTTTTTTCTCCTCTCCCTCCAACTTACATGAAATTTTTACAATGAATTGTAATAGGAGGTTCAGATGACAAAAATTACAGTGGTGTAGCCAAGAAAAATACCCATGGGGCTTTCTGCTTCCCTTGTGCCCAGCCTGAACTATCAGATCAGCCTTCTGGACTCAAATGCAACACTGTCAATAGGAATACATCATCTTTTTTGTGGTATAGAAGAGCTGTCGGTTGCAATTCCCATTATTCCAAGGCCAGGATTTTCCATTAGTGTAGCCACCTGCTGGGTTTCTCTACTCAGGTTTAATGGAGTCTGAATTTGAATTTATCACCATCTGTGGGAAGACAGGAAATGAGAGGAGCATCACTAATTCCTTTCTTCATTTACTAAGCATAAGCATAATCTTTATAAGGAGATAGGGAGAAGCAGCAGTGATCAGGGAGACAGAGAGAATATTTTAACTCATATTGACATCAGAGTTCCAGACCAAGAAAAATGCAGTCTGTTCGTCAGGCAATTCCAGCAACAAAAAGAATGTTTTAATTTCCCATGTAATTCTGTACCAAAACATGCAGATATGGGATATTATCTCTTCTTTTTTTTATTCCAAGGAGGTCTCTGAAGACTTAATAATTCAGACTATTAAAAAATAAATAAAATTAATGGCTTGGAATGTGAATAAGTTCCCAGGAAGAGTTAAGAATACTGAATGATGTTTTTTTAACAAAAACAGGACTAAAATCATCTGCTTACACATTTTGTTCTTGTTTTCCTGTCCCAAAAGAAAAATCTGAAAACAAAAAGATTAGGCAGAGGAAATTGAAGCATTCAGTAGAAACAACTGTTCAAGGGCAACATGAAAGTCGTAAAAAAATAAACGAAAAGAAGAATTTCTCTATTATTATAAAAAGGAATATGTTTCTATTACAGAACACCCAAATCGGATAAAATTGAGTTGTTTCCTTCCTTAATATAACAGAAGAATCTCTTTGTGATGCTTTCATGCAACACTGCTCAATTTGGAGTCGTCAGTGGTCCAGGAATCACAACTCCAATTGCCTAACTATATAATTTGTTGTTCCTATCTGTTGGATTGAGGTCTGTGCATTTCTCTGGTTTGAACATAATTGCTACTTTATAATGAACAGAAGAGAAGGTGGAAGTTTAAAATGTATATTTCAAGAAATCTCATGTGATACCCATTTGCCCTTATCAAAGGGGCACTGACATCCAATCTACATTTATAAAAGTTGTTTTCTGAGTTCAAACTTTTCTCATGAATTTTGGTCCATGTTTATATTTTTGGATTTATGATTTTGAAGTTGTGAGGCTGTTCTGTCGTCATGTGGGTCCACAAAAGGATTTGAGCAACCTAGATAATTTAAAGGAATGCTATTTATTGCAGTGAACAAACAATTTCAAGTTGAGAAAAAAATGCACAAACCTCCTCCAAACAGATAACCATAACATGATTTTCCCTCTTCCTTTTCTTTTCAATTTTAAACTACTTACATTCCTCTTCTATTGGAAGAATTCTGTGCATTGCAGTATAACAAAATAAAAAACCTTTAAGTATGTGTTTCTGGTGAAAATCACATGACATTGGGCCCATAATGAGGCAGAGAACAAAATAATCTCTGATTGTTTGATGGCTCGATGAATAAACTGGATGGATGTGTTTAACTTGTTTCCTTGCAGTATTGATTGTTAACTGATTTGTCATTTTTTGGAGACCTCTTTGTCTTGTCATGCCATCAAATATTGCAACATGGCTGATAATACGACTATGCTTTGCAGACTAAGTTTAGCCACAGAAATGACTCCTGATAATACTTACTTGATTTGGTTCAATTATAATTGGCTCCCATTTTTGTCTTATGCCTACTGTGGATTTGTCCAGGCTTAAAAATCAATAGTGAAACACTAGGGTGTACATGTTGCTGAAATTACAGCTTTGTCATTAAATGTTATGAATTTCCTTTGACCACAAGCATTTTGAGGTTTGGTCACTGATTTTCATCTACTTTTTAGGACTACGTTATTTTGTGACCGTAAGGTACCCTAGGCATGGGTAGAGGATACATTTAAACTACCTCAAACCCTTTTTTCTCAAGCAGATAGGCAGTTCATCAGGTTCTTGCAGCAATTGTTGAGTCATTAGAAAAAAAAAAAAAGAATTCAGCAAAAATATGAAGAACCTAGCACACTAAGAGAAAATGGAGACATATATTCCCAAGAGGAACTCTGATGAAAGTCTTTTATACTAAAGGTTTCCGTGGTTTCTGATTTACTAAAGCTGAAGTCTACCGGAACTTTTTTACCCAATAAAACTGTTTATATTAGTGATTTAGTTTTTATCTGCTTCTAGAACTAAAAAGTTGATGAGGACAGAAGTGTAATATATTCCTTGACTGAAGAGGTTATAACACGGTTTGAGCATCTTGCTTTTAACTGACACTGTAAAAGTATCTAGGTTTTTTTAACACAGCACCACTCCAAATTTGAAGTCATAGGAGTATTTTAAAGGCTTGTGCATGTATGAAAGATTCAGAATCCAAGCCTGCACCTGATCTGCATGCGTGAACCTTAGTATCAGGGAAGAAAAACAAGTAAGGAGAAGACAGCAAACTCAAGGGGTAGTTAACCGTGGCTTGCCTGTTTTGTATGATGTCACACATATGGTTATTGTTATTCATACTGAGGGTGGCAACTTTAGTGATTCAAGACTAACACAAGAAAATCTGTCAGCTCTAGTTAAATGAACATTGTTATTACCTCAGGTCAAGCAGATGGAGGGCAAACTTCTCTGTTGGATTCTGCTGCTCTTTAATTAGTGTCCACATTTGTTATGTCAACATGATGCATCATGTTTAGTTTAAAGGTTTGTTTTATTCCTAATAGAAATGCTTATATAATTGAATTTTCTGCATTCTAAGACTTGATCTGGAAATTGTGGACCTGTGAAAGATGAAGATTCCTTCAGTTAAATTTTGGAAGAAAACAGTCAAAAGAGAATGTGTAATATTTCCATGGCATTGCACATGTATTCTTCTCCTGTTTTCATCTTGAAATAAGTCTTTAATAAATTATTTTATATTATCTTTGCCCATCAATAATTCTTTCCAGCAGGGAAGGGAAATCTTTCTTCTCTGTATCTATATTGATATGTTTTTGGTGGTAAAACAAACAAACTACCATAATTTTGCATTCAGTAAAAC
This sequence comes from Polioptila caerulea, assembly GCA_013397295.1. Classification (NCBI taxonomy): domain Eukaryota; kingdom Metazoa; phylum Chordata; class Aves; order Passeriformes; family Certhiidae; genus Polioptila; species Polioptila caerulea. Next base: position 104,227 of record VYXF01001315.1, read on the forward strand.
CTTTTGTTTTATTCTGGAAGACAAAAAAACCTCTCTTGTAGAATGCTTTCTTGGAATTTTCTTTCTTCATGCAGAAATCATGAAAATAAGAACAGGAGAAGGAAAAGAAAATGTAATTGCCACATTATATGTGCAGGGACCTTTTCATGGAATATATATTTAAAAATTATAATAAATTAAAAAGCCTGGACAAAGATTTCATATTTTTCACTTAATCCTAGGAAATCTTTCAGCAACGGCCAAAATAACAGTTGAAGAAGACTGATGCTTCATAGAAGCAGAAAATAAACAAAAAAAACAATCTTCACACTACAATGTTGTTAAACGATTGGCGGATTCATATTTGCTTCTCTGAAATCAGTGTTTTACAATGTTTGCAAGCATTTAATATTGCAAGTTTGTAGGATATGTAAGTAGTTTTTCTGGCAACTATGCAGTCAGCATTAAGGAATCTTTTTAATTTCCTTTGTGAGGCTTACTCATTGTTTGGTGGTTGTAAAACCTGCCTTCAAAAGGGTTGATGTGTGGATTACGCATAGAAAGGGGCTGTAGACAGGCTGTGTAAAATGTGTTTTATGTGGTCTGTAGTCTCAAGAAAGATCTCTCCAAATTAAGTGAGTATTCACAAGTGAATCAATGAAAGGTCACAGTGGCCTTTTGCATGTGGTCAGTGTCTCCAAAAAAGAAAAACAAATATTATCTCATGTAGTCTCATTAGAATAATTACTTCCTTTTACTCCTTCCTTTATATTATCCTTCCCATCCTACATGCTTCTCATAAAAAAGGAAAAAAAATAGAGAATTTTAGAGGATCAGATATAACTGTCACTATAGCAATAAATTTTTAACAGATTTCCTGAAATATACGTGCATAATCTTAATGTGTACAGATATATATCTCAGGATTTATTACAATGACACATTATTCAAAATATTTATAAATAATATAAATGCTCTTTATATTCTTTAATATTCTTTAGCTTGTTTACATATGGCCTTTTATTATTATAAAAGTTTCCATTCACTTCTTATTTGATTTATTCTGTTTTGCAAATGAAGGATCTTTGCTGGTAAAAGCAGGGTTGATTTGTTGGAAGTCAAGAAAAGAAACAATTTCAAATTCTGGAGTGGAGTTACAGGAAAGTGAACAGAAGAGGAGTGAATAAAGTGAATGAGAATCTAGTTTCTACATGCCATGCATAGAAACATCATTTATCTTTGTTCCAAAGGTTTAATAATTAATGATATTAGTTTAATTAATGATATTTGATGATACTGGAACAATTTAATTGCAAGTATAAAATAAAAGATTTGTGTGTTTTCAATCTCACTAATCTCCACCATAAGCCATTTTGGTCATCACAAGTCATACAATCTCCTCTGATTAAAAAAGTACATAGAAGACTGTAACTTTGAAACAATCTTCATATTTTGTCAATTACCTATGTAGAGGAAATGGATATACACCAGGTTTTCAACAGTTTTCCCAGACAGCTTTCATAGAAATTAAAAAAAAAAAACACAAAAAAAAAGAGGAATAAGATTATTTTGTAATATGACATTTAAAACATGGCTCGTATAAATTAGAAGGCAGTGGTTTCCAGAATGAAGCTCCTAACTGAAACTAGGAAGAATAGCTTTCACTGTTGACCTTCCCACTGAATGTCTATTTCAGTTTTTATCTGCACCCATGTCTGAAGTATTTTGTCATGTCTCACTGTTTATTCAGTAAAGAACATGGCTCCCTCCTCTGCCACTGAAACCTTGCTAAAGATTTGAACAAATACCTGCTTATTAATTTCTCCCAGGTTTTTATACTTGATAAATTATGCCTCATTAATTTTCCCAAGCTGGTATTCTTCCCTCTACACAGTCAAAGGTGTTTTGGGAGGAGTTGTGAGAGCACTTGCACAGGGAGGTGACTTAAGAACTCTGTTAGCACAGGGTGAGAAGCTGATTGCTAGTTGCTCCTTTTGGATTACTTCTGGAAGTTTGAAGATCAAACAGAGTAATAATTTTTCTATTAATTTTTCAGATAGTTCTTTAATTCTGATATTATATATGAAACATGCTCATTGATATGTATGTAGTAACTGAGATGTTTTTACTGGCTGAAAATCTTGGTACAGACCAATAACACATCAAGAACTATTTTAAAAGCATTTGGTGTTATGTATGGCCTTTAGTAAAGTTATTAATTTTTCACTAGAAAAATGCCATAGAACATTACCTTTGAACATATAATTAAACATGCATTTAATATTGAAGCTAAATTTGAATATGTAGCTACAAAATAGAAGGATACAAAACACACGTTTAGTGAAATATCAGCACCCCTTTTGCCTGTGAACAATCTTATATATATTCTTCATACCTGCCCAGGTATTCTGTCCAGACTACTTTCTCTTTATTTCCTCCGGGAAATTCCTAATAAGAAAAGAAAAAAAATATGTTTATTTTAAAGCATTAAACAATTGATATCACTCATTTCATCAAGGAAATACAGTTTGTCGTTGCTAAGACAAAAGAACTCTAATAGATCCTGTACTCTTAAATTACTGTAATTCACAAGATGGTACTAAGGACATATTTCATAGATGGTCACAATATTGCCTGAAATATTTTAATATAGCTTATATAATTACATCTCAGTCAAAACTTTGTTATTGCAATTTTAAAATTCAGTAAATTCATCAATAGTACTTTGCTTGTAAACTGAGGTCTCAAATCAGTACATTTCACAGATTCTGAGGAAGAATGTTCTTGTTTAAAGAACAAAGAGCCTGTGGAACTAAAAAAGATTGTTGCAGGAAAAAATTAGAGCATAAATACTCAGACAAGAGCCTATGAAATCAATTGCATGGATAGAGGAAGATGCTTTTTAAGCACCTCTGCTTAAAAAGAAATGTTGGGCAGTAGGAAAGATTATGTTTGGTGTCTACAGGCTGTGGATCAACAGCATCAAAAAAGAAATGTGCTGGTCTTCAGAATTATGTAAACCCATGGGGTTTCTTACCTACCACAAGAGAGTAAATATTGCACCTGTAATTTAAAAGTAATTTTTTAGGAAAATAAATGAAGGTAAAATTGTGTCAAAAGACCACTTATCAAAGACTAGGAGGTTAAAGAGCTGTTCTAGATGAATTTTCTATATACAGCAAGGAATGTGGGAAGAGGGGAAGGGAAAAAAAACACTCCTAAGATATTTAAAAGGCAATTAGGAAACAGTAGCAAGTACAGAGGCAAATTGAAAAGGGCAATTCTAAAAGGTGGTTTACTCATGGGAACAAGACTTTTGAGGCTAATCTACCTGGATATGTTGGGACCTCCATTCTCTCTCATTAAGTCACAAAAAAAGAAATAGAATTTTTAGTTTCTTTCTACATTTTAAAATACAATATTTTATTACTTTCTATGGGTATTTACAAGGTATAACTTTCCCTTAAAGGTCACTTTTCTTCCTTAAATTCCAAGAGTAGTGACAGTCTCAAACTCGATTTTTATGCCACATTAAAAAAAACAATAGTTGTACTTCTGACTTAGAGGACTCTACCAAATATAACATTATCGTATTTCAGTGGCCCATGGGTGGGAATGGTAAGAGTTTTTCTGTCTACATTGATCATTAGTATTAGAACTTTGTAGTTCTGTAACCAAAACCGGTTATAACTTAGTGTACACTCTGTATGTGGCATTTTCAAAAGGAAAAATATTTGTGACTTTAACTGGAATAATAATATTACAGAAATATAATTACATTGCAGAACCTAAAATCTCAGTCAATTAAGGTAGAAAACTAAAAGTTTACAAGCCATAGCACATCAGTCCTTGCTGGATGCTATCACTTTGCCATGTGGAGAGATCAATAAATGTATAGGAGAAAACAACTAGAAACAGCTTATTTATTTTGTTTTATTTTAAAATTAGAGGAGCACCTAAACATTTGCACTTTGGATTCTGAAGCTCAATTACAAGATAAAAATAGCAAAAACAAACCACAAAAATAATAATCATATAATAGCAATACTCTTCTGTCAAGCAATAGAAAACATCAAATCAAAGTGACAGAGGGGACAAATTCCTAAATCTATTTTACAGAAGCTGTCTGCTGCTGCTAGTAACTTAACCTGATAAATGGAAAAACAAGGTATGTACACAGACATCACCCAAATGCTTCAACACTATTTACCAAATAGATTTTCTTTGACTCTTTAGGATTGTTGATTAGGAGTTTGAAGTTTCTTTAAAGTCTGGATTTTTCTGAACTATACTGACCACTGGGGGGAAAAAAAAAATCTTTGAGTTTTGTTGAATATTTATTGTATCAAATATTCAACTTATTTCTGGCTCAGCTTCTCCCTGCAGAGCTCCTTTCGCCCATAACTTATTTGTAAAAACAATGTCTATGTTGTACTGACTTACATGATCTCTCTTCATCTGTCTGACTCTATAACTCTTCTGTGTTTCTATGAAGCTTTAACCATCAAATACATTGCATGTCTCCTATACAACAGCCAAAACAATAACAGGTCAATGGTTCAGTTCTCTCTTCATTGTCAGTAGTCCTGGTGCTTTGCCTCTCTCAGAGTATTCTCATTTTAGGTATGGCCACACACTTTGGTGCTGTGGTAACAGAAGCATTTACAGGAGTGTTTTAGTTCATGCTTTATCTATTTCTATTCTAAATTTAGTTACTGTGCTGGTTTAGTTTAACCAGAGTGGTAATTTAAGCACTGATCCTATCTTGAAAAAAAGTCAGTCTATTTCAGCAAGATGGAAAAATATGTGCCGAATTTAGAGATTAAATAAGTAATTATTAATAAATTCATAGAGAACTGAAAAAAAAGAGAAGAAAAGAGAAAACAAAGGCAGTACGATTAAAATATATGCTCCAGCCCTGTATTACTGCAAAACAATGCCATGAACAAAAAGGGTTCAGACTGCAATCTACTTAAACCAGAAGAATGGAAGGTTGGAACTAAACAGCTTTTCAAAGCTTAACAATTGCTTCTTGCTTACAAAATCTATGATAGGTGTCCTGTAACATTCTCCAACTGGTTAGCAATGATGAAAAATAACCTGATCATATGCCTGTGTGGACACAGCAATATTATATTAGCTGTTCCCTGAAACAGCTAAGAAACTCATACAATCCCTTTTTTATCAGAATGTAAAAATTACTTGTGTTCATCTTATGGTGTTCATCTTATTAGCTGCTCTACTCTCCTCATCAGTAATCTTTAGAATACTGTGAAACAGTTAGAGATGTCAGTCTGTAATTTCAAAATGCTTGATGTCTCCAGAACAGAAAGAGAATTTGAAGCTCCATCCCATAAAGCACACTCAATAATTTTGTTCCTTATGCATAGGACACCAGTGGGTATCACAGCTCTACCCTTGTAAAGCACATACATAGAGGAAATATAGAGTTTTCTCAGCAGGGAAATAAATTATACTTTTCATTTTTTTCCTCTGTAAAAAGAGTTCCAAAAAGATTCATTTTATATACAAGTTTATAATGTTTTCATTTTTCTATTGTAATGGAGCAATACATATATTGTTACATATGTTAAAAAACAATTAATGCCTGTTCTCAGAAAATGATGTCTCTGTTCAAAAAACTGCTGTGATTTGAAACATATATGGAGAGATTGGAGGACTGCATGGACTCAGTAATCAGTAGATTATCAGTTATTTGTCCACTGTGAATGGTTAAACAATGTTTAATAACCTTAAATACATGGAAACATTTCTCAGAGTTGTTGTCTAAATAAATAATAACTAAATTTAAAAACTGAAACATCTGAGACTGTAGCACTGCCAGACGAACTTTTTACTCAGCTGATTTTAAAATAATGCTTATTTTGCGAAACCATTTGCCTATGGAACTGCACAATCAAAACTGCATTAAACATTAACCGAGAAGAGGTACAAATGATGAACTAGCCTTGGCATGCCAACTCAGCTCCATATTTGGAAAGTAACACCAGTTTTCAAGCAGTCAACTATGACTTTGGGGTCTATGACCACTAGAGACCATCAGAGGGGCTCCTGGGACAGATGAACACATACAGGATGAAAAGGAAACACATATTAATGATTTTGGGGAAATTATTTTCATATGTATGTTTATTATGGGAAAATCAATGAATATATGTGTTAACCATGGTATATATATGGGCACTTTTCTATACTTGAGATGCAAGACAGGTGGAAATATACCCCCCTACATCTAGACCTGTAATAAACATGCCTGCTACTTAAAGCGTCATCAGAAGGAGTTTGAGGCCATATTTCGGTAACAGTTTCTGGTTAGAATTTCTAGAATTTCAATGGATCTGAGGAATCACTTGGAAACACTTTGTCAAGTATTGTAGGAATCTGATGTCTGAAGTATACTTTGAACAATCACGAAAACTGGCCCAAGTCTGGTGCCAAGAATTATAAGATCATTATCCAGTCTCTAAAGGAAGGGGGCAGTAGTAAAAGGAATGTTCACAGGCTGGGTGAAATCAGACAGGAAACCAAAAGCTGGCTTTTCAAACCATCAAGTTCATGACCTTGAATGAAGATGAAGAATCCCCCTGAAGCAGACCAGTGGCATCATCCTCATCTGAGTCCCTGGTCACATTATTGCTGGGGAAGGAAAAGATAGATTTTTTTTAATTGATCCAAGAACAGTCTGGTATTATCGGAACCTGTAAGCACTGTGGATGTGACAAGGAGAAAAAGTAGTAGGCCTTTTTACAACCATTACCATTCAAGTTAGGAAAAAGTGTGGGACACACTAATTTTTGTGCATCCTGGAATGTCCAGGATCCCTTACAGGAAGAGAATTGTTGAGTAACTTGGATGCAAAAACTTCCTCTGAAAATGGAGAAATAAAATTAAAAGTTAAAAAATCTAGAATTGTGTGGACGAGAACTTTTATACTACAGGAGCAGGTAGAATAAGAAGAAATACCTGAGGAGGTGAAGAATTCAGTAACTTCTTTGATGTGTCCAATGGATGCACCTGGAAAATCTACAGTGGCGATGTTGGTAAATATGCCACTGAAGCCCAGCTCTAAACTAGTAAGTGAAAAAAAGTATCCAATAAAACTAGACATGACACAAGAATTGACTAAGTTAATTAATAAATTCCTGTAATGTGGTATATTGGTAGAATGTGACATTGTAATACCCAATTTTATGAGTAAAGAAATGGAATACTGAAGAATATAGGTTAATGCAAGATTTAAAACACTCTTTTAACTTCCCTTATAGAGGAGGGCAAGTGGCTCACAGTGCTCCTTAAGGATGCATCTTAAGAATGCCTTTTCCTGTACATCTCTTCAGCCAGAGAGATAGAAATCATTTGTTTTATAGTGGAAGAATTCAAACACTGGGTGGAAGATGCAGCTAACATGGACAGTGTTACCCCAGGGCTTCAAAAATAACCCCATTATATTTGACAGTCAGTTGGCAAAGGAACTGTAAAGCTGGAAAAAATAAATTCTAAACAGAAACTTACTACAATATAGATTGTATTCTGCTAGCAACCAAGACTGAAAGGAAGTGCCTTGATGCTACAGTAAAAGTCTGTTAAACATTTTGAGACAAGCTAGATACAGGATGTCAAAGAAAAAGGCACAACTAGCCAAAGAAGCAGTAACCTATCTTGGTTTTGAGAGCTTGCAGTGATAAAGAAGTTTGGGGAAAATCTCAAAAGAAGAGATTTGCCAGACTCTGGGGCACAGGACTTTAAAAGGTCTATGAGCCTTCTTCACTATGGCTGAGTGGTGTCAGTTATAGATTGATAGTTATGGGGTACTGGAAAAACCTTTGTATGATCTTACGCTAAAAAATACTTTATGTGTACTCCTGAGAGTTAGAGGGCCTTTAGGGCCCTAAAAAGAGCCCTAATGACAGCCCCTGCTTTCAGACTCCCAGACTTAAACAAACCATTTGAGCTATTTTTCATGAAAGAATTAGCACCTGGTACTAGGGGTATTGGCTCAATATTTGGGGTCGTGGAAGCAGCCTATGGGGTACTTTTCCAGACAATTGGACAACACGAGTACAGCATGGCTCTGATGCTTGAGAGTGGTGGCAGCTGCAGTGTTTTAATCCAGGAAACATGAAAGCTGACATAAGATTACAATATAAGCACCCCACAAGATAATAGCTGTTTTGGAATCAAGAAGGAGAATGCTGAAGTATCAAGTTGTTCTGTTGGAGCAGGACAGTGTTGAATTTAAAGCAACTACTTCTATGAACCCTGCTGTGTTTCTCCACACTTCAGAAGAAGTTGAGACCTTTGTACCATGGTGGTAACACTGAACAAGTGTGTTCTAGCAGATCAGATCACAAGAGCAACCCCATCCACGACTTGAAACTCGAGCTATACGTTGATGGGAGCAGAAGGTACCAAGTGGAAGCTGGGAATCACGAGCCCAGGTTTTACCTTTTTAACCCACTAGCACAAAAAGCAGAATTAATGACTTTACACTGACTGCTAGAAATTGCTGAAGGAAACAGAGTAAATATATGGACTGATTCAAAATATGCTTTTGGATTATTACATGTCCAAGGAGCCATATGGAATGAAAGGGGATTATAATAGGCATAGGTGTCTCTTATTGAGTACAAAGAAGAAATTAGTCACCTAATAAATCATGTGCAAAAGCCAGAAGAAATGACTGTGATGCACAGTAAAACCTATCAGTTTGGAAACTCCTCAGTTAATACAGGGAAACAATTAGCAGATCAAACAGCTAAAGAAGCAGCTGAAACATGTACCATTGTACTAAAACCTAGGAGAAAAATGGATGTCCTAGAACAAAAACCAAATTTTAGTCATCGGACAGGCAGCTAACCACATTATTAGAAGCTATGGAAAATCCACCCTGTTTATTTATACTGTTGTACATTTACAATTTTAATTGAGTCTCAATATAAGAAATATAGAATTCCTGAGCTTCTTGAGAAGAATGAAGTTGTTGGAATAGTTAGAATGCTGTAACATGCCACCCAAAGCAAAATCTGGCATATGCTAGCTTTACACTTGCTTTTTCAGAACATTCTTTTGTAGCAGCAGGAAGTCAGATTTCTGTACCTTTAAAAATCTACATAGACTAGAATATTAGCCTTATAAGATTTTTTTGTCTATCATCAATCAAAACTTTTGCACTCCTTGTCTAGAAATTACACTTTCTGATACTTGAGATATGTATCCAAAAAGGGTAGTTAATTTAAGTAATTTTGTCTTTTTCTCTCAATGTACAAGGTCATTAATTGCAATTGGGACCTTCATAAACCCTAGTCTGCTGATGGGGCGAGAACTCTATTGTTAAATGTATTATGGCAGGGTTGTCTTCGGAGATTGCCTGCTTGATTGCTTTGTAAAGGCCCAATGGCACACAGCAATTAAAATCCATAGACCTTTATAACCCTACTGATGTTTTATGGGCCTTTTTGTGTCCTTCGGTGTGGTTTACCATTTGTGTGTCTCCCAGTGGATCTTCTTTTCAGAACTCAAAGTGGAATTTTTTTCCGGAGTGATAAAGCTAGTTATACATCATGCAAAAGGTTAATGACTATTTTCAAAGAGAGCTTATGTTTAATGTCATAGGGTGAAAGTTATAGTAAAGAACAATTAAGTAAAATCACTTGCCATTTTCCCGTTCTCAAAGTATTTAGATACTACCACTACTTACACAGAGCCCATTGAGCTAGTAAGGTACTGGATGATTTAAAACTTTTCGATTAATTTTGTAAAAGAAGTCTAACTTCTTAAACAGAACTAAATAATTGGACAGTTTTTAAATCCGTATACATATGGAATTAAAAAATGCCAGCTGCAGAGTGTGATTCCCAATATCTTGCCTCAGTGAGTCATGGAACCATTACACAGTGGTGGGCCCACGAATGTTATGTTCTTAGAAGGTATATGGCTTCATACTGACTTGTTTAAATGCTTTCCTTAGGTCTCCTTTAACAATGAACTAACCAACACAAGTGACAGAATCACAGAATAATTAAGAGTTGGAAGGTTCCTCTGGAGAGGAACAATCTGCAAAGACAACAGGGTAACTGTCAAGTAAAATGAGAGCCATGTTTTTCCCACACCTTTGGTTTCACAGACAAAACATCCTTTCAATAACACCGAGGTATTTTGGAATCAATATACAATCTTTACCATTAGTGATCTTACCATTAAAAAAATGTATCTGTTTGCATGATTTCTCATTTTATATTTGCATCATGTTTTCAAGAACAGGAAGAAATTACTGCAAAAATTCAGTGTAGAATAGATATTAATTAAGCTTACATTTGTGATTTAATGGAATGTAAAATGCCTGCTACTAGAGGGAAATAATAAAAATTTCCCAGACACCTCATGAAACATATTTTTAAATCCATTTCTGTATGTAATAGAATTGGTGCCTTTGGAGAACTGAGTTGCACAGCACTTTAATTCTGAAATGGAATATAGACAAATATTGATAGAATGGCAAAGAAAGAACTAAAGATGGAACAGGAGACTAAATATCCATGAACTTATTTTCAAGATGTCTTTTGAGAATGCAATAATTCACAACTACGAAGACAGTTTTAGAGACTAGCAAATAAGGAAAGATTATTTATATGTCCTTCTATTGAGAGACAGTTTAAGTTTGAGGTACCTATGTCATGTTTTCCACATCACTTTAACCACTTATAAATCTAGATGCACTTTTAATTTTGCTCTCAGTGCCAGTTACTCTAGCCACTGCAGACCTCAAAATCTATGTTATGGTAGGCCAGAAAGAATTTGGTGGCCAAAGTGGACCTTCAGAAATTTTCATTAAAGACACTTAAGCCCAGAGTTATCATAATTAAAGACATTTGGATTTAAAGTTATAGCTAGATTCCAAAATTGTCCTGCAAAATCTCTATTACTAGTGGCAACCAAGATTCTATTTGTTAGAAGCTAGAAATGTCATAAACCAGTGACAAGGAGGAAGGTAATCACTTTTAATTAAATTAATTGTATTTCATATGGAAATCAGAGTGACACCATGAATACAGAATTTCACACCAAAGTAAAAAAGCCACTTTTTGGTTTGGTCATCGCAGCCAACAGTCTCCACACAGCTCAACAGTTAATCATTTGGACCCAGCTTACTTAAATGCATATTTGATTTTCTCACATCATGACCACAGATATCATGGTGTCCTTGGTTTTTTAGCTGCTATTATTCAGGATTGTTTGATTATTAAGTGTACCTACTGGCATAAAATGCATTTTGTAGTCATGAATCATTCTCACTATAGCAAAGAGTAACAGCATAGTGTCTACCCTTCACAGCAGGTAAGGATTGGAAATGGAAACTTCATTGTAATTAATATCTAACTTCATTGTAGGATTCAGTTTCCACCCCTCAGCTGACTCAGTAATTGGAACTGCAAACAAGAAGAAAATCTCTTGACCCTCAAACCAGAATTTCTTTTGCCCTTGGAGTTTTCATTATTTAGGCCTTATCTCTGACTTTGTAGACAGAGTCCTTGATCCAGTTTTTTACAAGGAATAATATGTAGGTTGTCCAACAACAAATTTCATCATAGCTAAGGTCCTAATAGGTGTCAGAAATGAAAGTGTTGAGAGTTGTTATGCAGACAATTAACTGGATCTGAATTCGATTTCTTGCAAATTAAATCGGTTCTGGTAAAAGGAATGGATTTTTTTTCTATTTACTCTCTTGTCACCCATCCTTCCTTTTAATAGAATGATGCCCTCAAGTCTTTCTCAAATCCATTTGTTTATTTAGGGAAAGATAGAATCTGTACATTAAAAAAAACAACTTTGTGTTTGCTGTGATATGGAATACAAGATAAATTTGTAGCAGGGATATTTTCAATGAAATGGAATACACAATAGCTTTTCTAATAAAACACAGTGGTTTACTGACAGATTAATATCTCTAACTCCTTGCTGGTTTTCTTGAGTGTTTTCCACATTGTTCTGGACATGTTTTGTTTCGAGCTTTTTAATGCATACACAGCTCTTCATGCAGTGTAAACTGCATAGCTAAATTGAAAGCAATACAACTATTATGATTTTTTCTAGGTGAGAGTATTATCCTCAGAAATGTAGTCAATCTTTTTGCTTTCTGTGAATAAAAGATAGAAAGATGACCTTACAGGAAATATCCATAATATTGAGCTATCTTTAAAGTTTAAACCTGTTTTTATCATTCAGAATACTTATATGGGCGTGAAATACTGAAAGAAAATCTAATGACAGGAAAAGGGAAAATTGATTCAAACAGAAAGTTGATAGGTTTATATTAGATATTAGGAGGAAGTTCTTTGCTGTGAGGGTGATGAAGCACTGAAACAAAGACATTGTGGATGCTTCGTCCCTGGAGGAGTTAGTTCAAGGCCAGGCTGGATTGGGCTTTGAGCAACCTGGTCAAGTGCCCATGGCAAAGGTGCTGGAAATAGATGATCTTCAAGATCCCTTTCAACCCAATCCATTCTATGATTCTATAATTCTATAATTCTATGATTCTATGATTCTACAATTCTATGAATTTGCAGGACACACTTTCTAACATAACGTATGGACTCTTGTGTTGCTCCCTGACTTGTTCCATTTTAAAACACAACTGGTCAGAAGGGTTTTAAATTGTGTTCTAGCAAAGATGGATTATATCAGAGTAAAAAACAGGAAATGAGTAAATGAACTACTGCACTAAGTGCCTCTGAGCCATATGAAACTACAGAGAATTTCTGAATAGATTTCTATATATTGAAAGGTTAGGCATTAATGGCACCTACAGTGTGCTTAATCCTCAGTGTACCATGGTGGTTCTCAGACACAATGGGAACATACAGACTCAAAGCAATAAAGCATATTTTGTGCCTCATTTACAGGACCACCACCATTCAAGTGGTAATGTTGGTGTAAAGATCAAGCACTAGTCTCCTCAAAGTGGAAAGGACACTTTTCTCTACCTTTCATACATGGATCAAAGAGCTGGACCTTTGAAGTGCAACATTTCCTGAGGACTTCAGTCCTACTCTACTTTGTAGATTGTTTTTGAGAGGTGTAATGTCTTGCAGATACATGAGCAAAGTTCACTGAGTTCAGAAACATGTAGCCTGAACTGCAGACTCTGGTTCCTCTTGTGCTACAGTGGTGACAGTGTTTAATTGGATCTCTGTGCCTCAATTCTGGAACTCTTGAAGGAAAACAACTGAAGTTGAAGACTTGTGCAGATGTCTCATCCTGATAATGAGAGGAATCTGGCTGGTCTAGTTTTAAGTAAAATAGCTGAAATAAAGGCTAAATTAAGGCTTTCTGACATGGATGATCAGTGATTGCAAACCAAAGTCTTGAAATTAGTTGACATTTCATATGGTAATCAAAATAGATTCAACGAAGCGACTGAGCTGTCCATTGAGGTCCTCTCCACCATGACATTCATTCAGGAGAAGTAACTCATCAGAGACACTTTGATGAAATCAGTTAAGACACTGTGGGAAAGTATCTTTTTTGGGAAAATGAATACACTTTGAAAGGTCTGAAGGTTTGTGTTGTTAGATTCTGAAAGTACTGCAAATGAGACATAATAGAAAAGTGTGCTGGCTGAAACCTAAGAGAAGACAATTCTTTGTCTTTATAAATAAAAAATGATAGGTTTCATCACACAGCTGAGGCAGAGATAAAATATCTTTCATATAAAATGATATTGCAAACTAACTATAAGAAACATGAAGCAAGAGTAGAAATTCTTGCAACTGCTTACAAATAAGCATATTCTAACTTTTAAAGAAGCTAATGAGGAAAACTACAAAAGAAATATTAAACAGGACAATGTTTACATTAAATCTACATTTGCAAAACTTCAGTGAAAATGTACATTTTACAGAGGACAAGTTACTAGGTTAGTCCCCTATATATATATATATATATATATATATATATATGTTCACTGAAATCTCTCATATATGCAAGGGTAGAAACACAAATTTGCCAAATCAGGATTCTATTTATTAGTCTTTTCAGGACTGATGATTTCCAATAAGTATGAAATGTAGTGTTAATTAGTCTGAAATGGACTCCTTTGCATTTATTTTTGGTTTACATTGTACTACATTGTTGTTTACACAAATGACCCCTGCCCCTGTGAGTTCTCTGCAAGAGTACTATTTTTTACAATTGATTGTGAATGAAGTAGCTTCCATTCTTTGTTTAAATTCTTATTTTCTTATGGAGATTTTCAATGAGCTAGAATCAGTCAAAATTATGTTTGTACGTTTTATTTTTCTTTTCAAATCAGTACTTTATTTTAAAATACTAAATTTCTTTTAAGTCAAAAGCTAAAATGATGTGACATTACAGTATGGGCCATTCACTTAAAAACTGGACTCGATGATTCTTGACAACACCGAATATTCTGTGATTCTAAGATAGCACACAATATTGTTTGAAGACTGATTTTTTTCTCTTTGAAACACTCTAATATAGGATTGCTTTCTGGAGTAAGTATTTTTATAAATGTGTGTGTAAGCACACACAAATTTACTTCCACTTTTCGTGAAACAATGGTTAGATGTGAAACTTTTCCACATGAATTATGCTACTCCCTAAAATATAAAGGTTTGGTGATAAGGGTAAAATCTTGTGCTGTGTTTGACTTTTCCATTTCCAAGCTCTTGTTATAATGTTAATTGAGTCTTTTATGTGTTAATGCACTCTAAAGAATAAAATTAGCTTTTTTCACGCCTTTTTCATTTTTCCTATGGTCTTCTGTTTTTCCTAAGGTATTGAAGGATTAACTTAATTAATCTCAGTGTGTCTGTTAGAACATCCCTTTCTTCATGTCATGCAACATCTCTTGAGACACCAAAACCCATCTCTCAGAATTTTTTCTTTGGAGGGCTACCATCATGGCTCTCCAAACAGATGAACAGCAGAGGGCTGCACTGCATGGTGCTTTTCCACAATAGGAAATACCTACTCTACTTCCAGATCTCATCTTATGTTACTCTGATTCTACACAGTAACAGGAGAGATATATTCTTGTTAGGAGTCAAGACTAAATAATTTATAGTAAAGCCAAACAATTTTGGACTTGAATATGCAGTTTTTGCTAGTCTAACTAATGTCATTTACATTGCTGTGTTAAGAGAAGGTTGCAAGGCTGCTCTTTGGATTCACAGTGGTGAAGCTGTATGGAAGAATGATGTCAGGTCTTTTATTTCTTACATGTGTGCACCCAGAGATGACAATCTCCAGCGGCATCTATTTGGAGACTTGTAAAACAACTTCAACTAAGTCTTTCCTATTTTTGCATCATCAAAGATTCATCTTTGAAGGGCACCAAAAACTAAATTAACTTCAGCACACATTCCCATACTAGTGATGAATATGGGAAATATCTGCTCCTAAAATAAAATCCTTAAGAATTTTAAATACTTTTAGATAACTCTACAATGTTGTGGACTGAAAACAGAAGTTTTTTGTCAGTACTTCCTGTCAAGACTTTCATGTGAGCCTGCGTAATAGACATGAGTCTGTGTAGCCACAATAGATGGACAAAATATTGGTAAATGTTCCAATCCAGAAGTAAGATAAAGTTAGAAAGATTTCATTGTAGTCCAAGAGCAAAACATCCAGAAAAAAATATATAAATAAATAGAATTTATTATATTTAGAATAGCTGACGAGAAATAGTCAGCATATTTATTCAGGAGTTACACAATACACTGCCAACAATAAGGAAAACATTTTCTCTATAAATGCAGTGACTCCTGAGGGCTATTTCTGTTTTATGGACTACCTTGAGAATGATTCAGATTTGCAGTTCAGCAGATCAATAAGTAGAGATGCTGAGTGCTTCAACCAAACACACAAACAGTAAATATGATTTTCTACTTTATAAGCAAAGGCATTAGGTCCCACTGTAAATATATACTAAAACCATATGACATATAACTCCAGCTACATTATAGACTCCATTACTGTGGTGGTTTATCAGTAAATGTATGTTATTTATTACTGACAACATTGTCAGTTTCCAACATAAACTGAGTAATAATATTATCAGAAAGATTTCCATGTCTTTTAAATTCAGATGTAAGCAACACAGTTGGGTAAATTTTAAGACACTTAAATACATTTTTCATGGGTTTGTACGTGCAGAGGAATCTACATGCCTTCAAATATACAAACACCACATAAACGTATGCTTGCTATTACAATACCACATGGACAAAAAACTTTAAAGAAACTTGAAGAAATATGTTGGAAACAATAGCAGTGACATTTTTTCAGTGAGGTGGAAATCCATCATTTTAGTATATGTGGGCTGAAGTGTGGATGAAAGAAACATGAGCTCTTTTGAGTAAACTATATATAATTATTACTGGAAAAATGAATTGAGGTCCCACTGCTTCTGCCTACAGCACAAGATATTGTCTCCATTGCACTTGCTTCTGGAGGTCAAACTGATGAGAGCTCTTCATTTACATGTCACTTACATAGTAGCAAAAACACTGTTAGACTGTGTAGCCTAAACTACTGAACACCATTGAAAATGGAATCCCTGATCTTTCAAATTTATTTTGAAGGAAGAGGTAGAAGCTGCAGGAGAGACACAACCAACATTAACAACTCATATGGTTTAAGTAATACCTGAATTCGTCGTAGTCAGTTCTGCAGTAATTTTAAGAATGTGGCCATATCTAATGCTCCATCTAACACTATTCCAGATGTATTAGCATGGGCCTTGACTGGCATTTTTATTAAACTATGATTGTATTCAAACCACTCCCTTTTTTGTCCATGATGGCCATGAGATATGGTAATTTAGGACAACAGAATAGTTACTGAGACTCTAGGCGGGCTTAAACAGTGGGATTTCTGGGTAGGATAAGCTTGAGGGTGACAAAAGTGCAATTTGAAGATGTAAGAGTAGTCAGAGCACCACAAGAAACAGGCATCCAAGATACAATTTGTCTGACAAACAGATTTGTTCATGTTGCATGAAGCAAGGCTGCTTGCACACGTGCAAACCAAAGCCTGCCTTTGTGCCTAATGCAGTATTTTTTCCATGAGCATTTGTAAATCCTCAATGAAAATGTGGGTGAACCACTCTTTTAATAGGATATATACTTGTCACTCTCTTTTAGCTCAAGAACCATCAAATGTCACATGTTCCTACCAGGGAAAAAAACAACAGAAAAATATGAAAGAAACAGATATGGACATTTGCAAATATGTGAAAATCAACAGAAAAGGCAAATATTTTAAAAGTGTCAGAATGCAATGACTTTTAACCTTTTTAGTATGATATATGAACAAGCTGTTCCTTATTGCAAGCACAATGAAAACAGGGAATGGTTAATCATGAATAACCAGAGAACAATCAGATTTTCAATAAAGACATAGACTAGTAGACTACTAACTATTCTGTATTTATGATTACATCTGTTTCTACCTAGTGCTTGCTTTTTAGAAGGAGATTTTGTGATTTTTTTTTCCACTACTGTACAACTAGTTAAATGGAACGCATTTCTGTTTATCTCTTAAATGCAGTGACATAACTGAGGTTTTTTTTAGAGTCATTTAGGAATGTTTGACAGCAATCTTATCCAAAGATTTTCCATTTTCTCTTTTTTTCCTCAATTTGTATTTAAATACAATCCTCTTTTTAAAAAGTCATGAAAATACAACTGCACAATGTTCTTCACTGAGAAGGTGTTACCTATTGAGAAAATAAATATAAAAGTAAGTCTATGTTATGAAACACTCTTCAGAAATGAACACTATTAAAACAAACAGATGTTCAAGATTTTCCAGGAAACTCTGCCCTTTTACACAAAAGCAGTGCATACCTCCTGGACCATTTGTGCATACCATTTCATAAATGCCTTGAACTTTTCATCGTGAGGCTTGTGGTTTTACTTTTGATCGTGCTTACTGTATTTTTTTTTACCGCTTCTTAGCAGTAATATATGACACTCCTTTATAGTTTTATCCTCTGTTTGTCTCAACCATTATAACCAAAACATCAGTGGTTTTATTATGAAGGCAAGACAAAAAATGCTTGAAGAGTCAATAAAAGAAAGGAAAATAAAGTTATATCATGTACTTTTGGGCATACTAATATTGTTGGTTTTGCTGTTGCTTATTTGTTTGTTTTCTAGGAAAATGGAGGAATATACAAAGAGAATAATTTTACTTTCATAAAGGAGTTGATATTGAACATGTATATCATAGCACAAAATCCTACATTTTTATGCAACAGCTATGAGAATCTCTCCTAGAATACTAATAAATGCTTTTTCTTAGAACTGAGGGCATTAACCATGTTAGGATAAAGTTGAGCAATTTTTAGTTTTTATGAAACTACAGAATGCTTCATTAAGGATTCTGGACTTCCTCTCTTTTCCCAGAGTTCAGGTATACCTCTGCAGGAAATGCAAAATGCGGAAATTTTCAATTGAAACAGTACAGTTGATATTTTCCATTGATGAGGAAATGTCCCCTCTGTTGTGATCAGATTTTAAGCATCTGACTGCTACCTGTATGCAGCCTAGCAAAACTGGACCTTAGTGCTGTAGGCAGTTCCATCTCCCATTTCCAGAAAATTATTCCTGCAAGCCCTATAAAAGAATTTTAAAAATTTCTTAATCTCTGTTCTGCATGTTCTAGAACAAATTTCAGACTTAAATACTGGAATGCAAATCCCTTGAGTAAGAACAAGGAAAATTGTTGGGAAACATGCAGTTTATTGAGGCTGTACCACCACAAGAGCAGTTTTTGGTAAGTGTGAAAACAACAAAAAAACCTCTCCTTTTTGTGGAACAGAATTAGGATTAATTTCTCTTGTGTCATTCAAACAGGCTTTTTTTCGCTGGCTGAAAATTATTTCAGTGGCCACTTTGCAATAAAGGACCAATTTAGTGTTTTAATCTGTCAGGTTGTATTTCATATGCACGTTTCTTTCTGTGGCTAGTAAACAACAATAATTTCTGTAAAAAAAGTAAACATTGTGTTGTAATTCTTAATTCTTAATTATATGCTAGCTTCTTTTTCACCCCTTTCCTATTCTCCCTTTCTCCCCCTTTCCCACTCAGCTTAAAATTTTAGCTATATTTAAATGTTTGCAAAACAGGTGGTGCAAGTATTTCCTCATCCTTACATGGAGGCAACACAGCCAGAACCTGGTCTGTATCATGTCAGCCCTCATGAGTGCAGTTGCAGCTGTGTGTTGCATATGACAAAAAAGAATTTTGTTTTGGTTATTATCATATTCATGCATAGAATTAATTATATTGATTATTTAAGGCTGAACATAACTGGTACCCTCCAACAGAAATGCTACAGCTGATTTTTTGTTTAGGTTGGGTTTTTGCATTCCTTTGAAATAACTTTTGTGTCACAATTTTTTAAACTTGTGTCATTTTGATGGAAGCATTATGTCTTGGGTTTTTTTCCTAGCAAGCAGCAGGTATTTCTGGCTTCCACATCTGCTCAATCAGCTTGTCCACTTATTGTTCTGCTGTATTGTGACTCATTTTACAAGCACATATCAAAGACAATATCCTTCTCTCTGAGAACTTGAGGGAAATTTTCAAAGGAATGGTACTCCAATAGGCAACCGACTTCCTCTGCCTTCAAATGGACAAAGCATCTGATTGTATTTTATGCCTTTCTTTTAGGATGTAATAAACCTGTCTGGTAGGACAACTGGCAGCAAAGAACTCCTCAATTATATTTATTCTCACACCTGAAGTCACTGATGAAGTGTGGTTGTTCCTCTATCAGTCAGTTCTTACATTGTGACTACAGGTATAAGAAAGGAAAAGGTTAGTTCTCTGGTTTGTTTTTTTTTCCCCTGGAACCTGACAGCTCTGACTAAATTCCTAACAAAAAAAAATAGCAAAAAAAACCAAACCAAAACAAAACAAAACAAAACAAAACAAAACAAA
>VYXF01001315.1:124213-198672 GCA_013397295.1 Polioptila caerulea
ACAAAACCAAAAACCAAAAAATAAAGGATGAGATGGGGAGGAAAAGGATGAGATGGGGAGGAAAATGAGAAACAGAAAAAGTTATCATGTCAGCAGATTTCCTAGAACATGAAAATTAAAGATGAATGAAATTAATTTTTCATGAACTGCCTTCAGGATTTAGCTTCTTAATCTTGCAGCCTGTTTATTACACTAAGGACTGCAATTACTTTCCATGGAGGGCTGAAGCACTAACAGATCAGTACTTGGTAACCATGTATTGATTAATACCTTGCCCTGTGGAGTAAGATTTTTTGTTGAGCTGATACTGAAGGTGGCATTTAAAACATCTTAAAGACTCACATTTTTGATCCATTTACTGTGACAAAGTTTTATTTTATTCAGAATAGAAGAATTTGAACCCAAAGATTCATGCTTTTCTTTTAATGCAATCATAAGGCTTTTTAAATATAAAATATGGGTCTTTTCAGTACCAGAATTCATACAAATAAAACTTATTAATAAAAGCCAAAAACAATAAATATTATTGAAAAAGAAGACAGACCAGTCTCATATTTAAACAGCTACTTGAGTGCCAGAAGTTCAAGTGTATTTGCATTACTCTCTGGTATCTCACAAAAAGGCATTTTATAAGCATCAGCACGTTGACAGAGCTGGCACAATGCACTGAAATAAAATAGTGACCAAAAAAATGATTTTCACAATGTTATCACAAGAAATGTTGTGTGATTTGGTGTCTTATGTGATACACCTGTTTTGTTCATATATGTACAAAAATATTGTATCTTACCATGACTGTGACAGGGATGGGAAAGATGAGACTGAAGACATGAAGAGAGTGAAATGATATGGGGATGCTGAGTGTACATTTGAGCTGTAAGATATTAAAAGGAATAGAGTAATGCGTGTGATACTCAGTTCCCATCCACGCCTTTGCTGGTTTTTATACCTTTTATACTTAATTTTTTTCTATCTTTATAGAAAAAATAATAGTATAGTTATTTAGTAAACTGGAAGTAAAACAGTCTAAGTGGGGACACTGCATCAGTCCACTCCAGGTCAATTCCAGGATATAAACATGATTCTCATGCCTAGTCGCTTTTTTTTGGCAGAAACCTGCATTAGGTCCATGTCACTGTCAGACATGCAGAGACACACATGGACACTTTGGTGAAGAAGGCATAAAACTATTTATTAAAACATCTGACTCCATATTTATAGTGTTTCTACACAGACCAGGGATTGGAGGAGAAGGTTGACACCTCTCCCATCCCATTGGTCAAGACAACTGCCCATCAGGTGTTTTTTACTCCAAGGGAAAGTCTGTAAACAACTTCATCTTAACATAAACATGTTCTAATTATAACACCTATGTGTGAGAAAGAACTACAAACAATGAAAAGCATCAAGCTGTAAAAGTGCATCAGAAAACTGAAAAATCAGAGCAACAGGTTCAAGTTTATCTTAATAATGTATTGAAATTATGCATAGTAGTATTCAAATGCACAACCCACCTGCTGTAAAATCCAACAATGGATCAATATTGTTGATATAAAACTTCACACGTCACCCATCTGGTGTAAAGGCCATCTTTCTAAATGGATCAGGCTGATGATCTCTGCTGTTGCTGATGATGCCTTAGTTCTGCAAGAAACAGAAAATGTTGGGAGAAAGATACTGATGGGAGGAGAAGTAAGGAGGTCAAAGACATGAAGTGCCATAGCCCTGATGGCATGAACAATACACTAGACTAGCCACATTTGGGGTGTCCTGACTCACTCTGCTCTATGGCCCTGGGGCTGCATCCTAGTTTGAAGCTGTCTGTCTATGCTGAAACTGCCTTCCAGCGTTGTAGGGTCCATTGGAGCTGCAGGGTCCCTCCATGGGGCAAGCAGACAAGGGTCTCGCAGCCAACACATTTGATGAATCCTACAGAACTATTCAGCTGTCTGTGCTTTGCAACATACGGCCTCTTTGATGAATCACTTTCTTTTTCTCAAATTAAATAATACAAAAAAATTCATTTGTACAATGTCAGATGCAATTTATGTTACTTCTGTAAAATACTTCTTATTTTTTAAAATCGATAATTGAATTTGCATCATTTTCTAAGACTTTTCATGTATTTTAATAATAATTCATTTTAATCAAAAATCAGTTCACAGAACTAAAATGTTCTGATCATGAGTTCTAATCTATGCATGTCAGTATAGATCTTTAAAATGTGTCACATATTTTTAAATGAGCAGCAGCACTGCACTCCTTGAGAATAATCATAGAGGAGGTGCAAGTAATCAGAATCCTAGTTTACATGTTCCTGAATAGTAGATATTCCCAAAACTGAAATGCCATGTTTGAGTTTCTGTTGAAAGAGGACTGGTGAGAGGATCTATGGTTTGATGAGTATCTTGATTGTAGGTGCTGCATAGAAGAGAAGTAAATATAAAACTTCCAAATGCAAATTTCTTTTCCTACTACACTACATTTTCAGATGTATAAGCTAGGGTTTATCTTTGAAAAAGAATGAAACAAATGCAACATAACTTTGTGACCCTTTGCTCCTGTGTAATCTAGAGTACAAATAATAGGAAAGGAAGTCTCCTTGAAGAGCTCTTTCTCCCAGAAGTCACCTGCCTGTGACTCAGTCCTGTTATTTCCTCTCTTTCCTGAGGTTCTGTTTTACCTGATGCCCCTCTGTCTGGTCCTGTCACAAGGAAGATCCCATGCTTTTCATTCTTTCTTGATACTACTGTTGACACAACATGCCATGAATTTATTTTTTTCCAAACACTGTGCATGCACAAATTAGTCTTGAGTCTCAACATTAGTGCTGCAGCAACTTCCCACTTGCACTCCAAGCCAAGCAACAGCATCATACAGTGGGTGCTCTGCTTCAAAATTTTTATAATTATAATTTGATAATCAAAGCCACATCTGTTTGAGAGGGTAAAAAATTTCTTGTCTTCATCTTCAAAGAGTAGAGTGGGTATATCCTTTTTCATGGGCTAGACTTACAGCTGTCTGCCTTTCTGTCTCAGCTACAGCCCCAGCTAGTACGGTGATGGATCCCATCTGTGTACACTCAGCCAGCTGTACATGGAGCAGAAAGCCATCAGCAGACTGACAAGCTTGGCCTTACTTGTCTGAAAGGATGAGGCTCTTTTACAAAAGAACCTTGTATTGTAAAAGGAATCCAGAAGTTATTGCCTCAATTTGTGAGGCTCTAGGATACAGCCTGTTCCAAATAGAAGGGAAAGAACAGCACCTTCTGTTTCACTAGCTGGTAGCTCTTAGGAAACAGAAGATCTGTACTGATGTCTACATATTCCCCTTTCTCTTTTAAATTTACTTTATGCCTGTTAGAGAGGCCTGATTATTTTTGCTATTTCTGTATGACTGACTTTTTAACCTAACCATTTATGTCTGTTTTACATTTAGCCTATTGCAGGAGAGATGCTCCATGAAATGGTGGTTTCACTTAAAATAGGACGAATGGATGAGGTAGCAAGGTAGCAAAATTTCATCTTTCTTGCGGACCAAAGTGAAACGAAGCAATTGAATAAAGCAGGCAGCCTATTGCCACCCTGTGAAAGAAATAGAAGTATATGATTTCCACTAATCTTCAACAACTTTTTTCTTGCTCTTTTTCTTGATCTCAGCACAAAGCAGCAGGAAGGAAGGCAGGGTCAAAATTTGCAAGTGTCGCAATATCCCTTCAATTTAAATATATCTGAGAGCTCAGCCTTCAGGTAATCTGCTCACAAAAACAAAGAAAATGTGGGGTGATTTTTGGTTTTCTCTGGAGATGAAGAGTAATGTACAACCTGGAATCCTCATGTGATTATCACAGTATCAGTGCTTTACAGGCCGTCATATGTACAGTTCTTGTAGGGCTTTTTTTTTCATGTTCTCAA
The DNA here is from genome assembly GCA_013397295.1 of Polioptila caerulea. Lineage (NCBI taxonomy): Eukaryota > Metazoa > Chordata > Aves > Passeriformes > Certhiidae > Polioptila > Polioptila caerulea. Next base: position 128,128 of record VYXF01001315.1, read on the forward strand.
TCCTACCTCAATATTTAATGGGTAGGAATATAGGAATATAAACTTTAACACATAGCACGTTAATGTCTTAAACTTCCTTAGGCAGAAAACAGGTGGAATTGGAATAAAAACTTTATTACATATGTTTAGTTTTTTGTATGTGTCCATTTTATTAACATTTAATGATGAAATTTTCAGATTTTTTGACCTGTAAAATCCATAAATAGAAAAGTAATTATTGCTTTGAGGCTATAAATGCCAGGCAGGTTTTACCAACACAGATAATATATAAGAAACCAAAAGGATGACAATTTTAAACAGTGAAGGAAGAAATAAAGAATGGCAAAATCAGAAATTATTGGTATTTTCCACACTGAGATGGTGAAGTCTGAGCAGCAGAAATCTACATATAGTCCAGGGGCAGTCCTGGCTCAGAAATGAATATTTCCTCTTTACTAGTGCTACATTTATTCACCTTCAGATTTGAGGGGAAAGGGGAAGCAGGAAAGGGGAGAATATCATGGGGAAAAAAATAGAAAAAATAGGGGAAGAACCCCAAAAACCAAAAACAAAGAAACAAAAAAGCCAAACTAGCAAACGAAAACCAAAACCAACAAACAAAATCCACCAAAATCCCAAGAAGCCTGGCAGCCATGTTCTCACTATCCTACAAAGTTCTTTATTTTTGAATCAGGTTGTGCTCTGATCATATTCATTTGCTGAGGCAAAGCTCCTGCTGCTGGGAATTCTAGTACTGAAATGGTTATTACCACTTTGCTAAAGGCAGCTATTACTCTAGTTATCTAAAGACAAGGAAAGACAAGACCTGGCAAAAATGAGATTTTAATCACTGTGTTGTTCTATTTGATACTGATTTTAATCATCCCCCCCCCCACCCTTGAGCCTTATTTTTATTAAATTACAAAATATAAACGGATTTTGAGACCTCTGAGCAATTTCTGATTTAAAATTCTGAAGTTGGGTAATGTAGAAATAAGTACCTGGAAGAACATTTCATTGCAAACCTTAAAGCTCCTTTTATACCTAAATTGTTTCTATCTTTATAGAAATATACAGTAATTTACCCAGCAATCTTACAAAGTACATAATCAAATAGTGTTTAAATGAGAGAAAATTAGTTTTCCACCTGTAAAAATCAAAAGTATGCAGGCATTTTGTCTTAGCGCAGTGTGTAGCTGTGCTTATGAATGTAAGCTGATAATGGTTTCATGGGAACTATGTAGGCAGGCTGATATGGCCTCATTGAACTCACACACCACACCTTAATTTTTCATTTATTTTTTTTTCTGACTGTTTCTCATAGCTGTATGCTGTCCTTTGTCACCACTAGATTAAAACCCCATGGAGCTGTCTTTCACCAAATATCCTTAACACAATAACATAACAGCATAAGATAAAGAAACCTGCTAAACAAGTACAAGGGAAATACAACACTCAGTATGTTCATGTAAAAATTGATTCTGGTCTATCCAGAAGGTAAAATTTCCTGTCTTTGGTAAACATAAACAGGAAGAGATATGACCTAGAATTTGAGACAATAATTTAGGAGAAATATTTTATGGAATGGACACTTATTTTTCCCAAGGCCTGTAGTAGCAATGTGGAAATCACTGTTTTCACTGCATGATGGAATAATTGAAATTCTTATATATATATATATATAATTGTCATAATGAATGTGTCGTTAATCATACCTGAGAAAATTTTAAAAATTAAGGTGATTTGGACTTGAAAATCTCTCCTTTCCTAGTCAAAAAAATTCTCCAGCATTTTTAAGATTTAGTCAGTGGGACATAAAATATTGCCATCAAGCATGGTCATAGGGACCAGGAAAGCAGTCTCATCTGGATTCATTATGAAAACTGCAGTAAAATACATTTATATGTGTTGCAAAAAGTGGCAAGGCCATTACTACTTCCTTAAGAGAAATGCTTAATGGGAATACTTTCCCTTTCAATTTTCATTAAACCTCCTCCTAGGAAGTTTGAGATTTTGGTGGGGGGAATTAAATATTTTGGCACCTGGGTGCCAGTAGCTCTAATATCTATTATGTATATTTTTCCATAAAGGCAAACAAGAATCAGTTTAAGAGAAATAAGAGCAGAAAAGTTAAATCCTTCATTCAATCAGAAGAAAAAGCACAAAACCAAGCCAACTTGAGATAGAACTTTCATTCAATTTTAAAACATGTTCTTTCACCTACAGATTGGCTGTTTCCATTCATTGCCACATTTACTGTTTCTTTCATGTTGTAAGGTGTAGGTTTCTTCTGTTATACATTTCATATTGTACAGGATACCATAGACTACAAATGCTACGTGCTAGCAAAAGTATGAGCAGTGTGACTTCCTCTAAAAGATTTAAAAATCTGTCAGTTTTAACTACTATATGTCTATGATGACATACTGTTTTCTGAATACCTACTAACTACATTTCCTTTGAACACCAAAACAAGAGTTGGAATTCTGGGAACCTATGAAGGTTATAATGGGCAGTGGAAAATATATAAGGTTGTAAAACACAGCTAACCAAATTCACCCTTTTTCTTTGTTTAGTGCTTATCATGTGACTTCAGTTAATACACCAGCTCTGTACTCAGTGGCCATGCAAAACCAAAATAAGTCTTGAATTCATATTTGGAAATAAAACCCTTTATTTAGCCTTGTATCCATTCACCTATCAAATTTTCTTAGAGTTTTTTCAATATGGCAGACAACATAAAATCTATGAACTATTTGGGAATAAGCTCAACTCATAGAGACAGAGTGTTTATTTTCTGATTATGTTAATCAATTTCCTTGCTACAAGTTCATCTCCTTCCCTTGATTCATGTTATTTTTTATGTGCTTGTTGTATCCACTAAATGCCAAAAAACTATGAACTTGTAAGGACTATATTTTCCCCTCCTGTTTATCACAATTGTTTTATTTTCAATGAATTACTTACTACTCTTCACACCAAGACTGTCTGTGACCATTAAATTAGTATTTAAAAACCCTGTTAAGTTATTTGGTTCATCTGCCTGCAGATGTAGGTTGGCATAGGGATAGCACTACCGTGAAAATGCAGGGACAGTGCAGTTACATCTCTTGTATATATGTATCTGTGTATCTCTTGTGTATAATCACTTATGCAGAACGCACACATTTATTTTAATATAAACCTAAAGTATGCTCTTAAGAAGTCTATCTCTCATTATGTGGGTTCATAATGGATGTTGTGCTTCCTGATGCAGCTCATCCTGGTATATCCAATGTAAATTCAACATTTCTGAGTTTTGTCTACCTTGCGCTCTTGAAGAACCAAAGGAATGCGTCCGATCTATATATCTCAAAACAGTAATTTTATACTCCTCTCCCCTACTACATTCTGTTCCCCAAATACTCAAAAATTTTGAAGCTACATCTTTTAAAATATAGGTTATCAAATTCAACCTCCTTCTTACAAATTTTAAATTTACACAGATTTTAGGTGAAAATGTGATAGACACTTAGTTTATGGGTCAGTTATATTTCTGGGTCCTACTTTTTTATGTTTTCCAAACTGGTGCCTACTTTACCCTTCCTTTTACTGTACCATCTGATATAGCAGCCATGAGCTATGCAGTCATGTGCTTTTTTCCATTTGTGCTTAATGTCTCCTTGAACTTGATTAGAATTAAGTCACTATTTTAGAATTACAGGCTGCCGTAATGCTCTTGCTTTCTCAAGAAGGTGTCGAGAGTGTCACCAAGTTTTGTTCTTGTCAATAAAATCTGACCAGTCAGACTCCAGTTCATAGGATCATAGAAACATGGAATCATACAACCACAGAATGCTTGCCATCCTGCTGTCCATCTGCTCAAGAGGTGTGAGAAGGGTGACATTGAAGACTGAGACAAATAAAAAGGAGCAGCTGAGTACCTCAGCCTTCTCTTTGTTCATGGTTATTGGTTTTTCAGCACTGTTTAACAGGTGTCTTCACTTTCTTTGACCTTCCTTTTCTGGTAAACATACCTGTAAAAAGCCCTTCTCACAATTTTTTGTATCCCTTGCTAAGCTCAGCTCGAGCTTTGCCTTGGTCTTCCTCACCTCATCCCTATACGGCCAAACTTCATCCTACAGAGAAAAAAGAAGGTCATGTCTCAAGAGTCAAGAATTATGGAAAAGAATTGCAAAAGTGGAACTGATAAACATTTTGAAAATTACATTCATGCAAAAGTAACATATTCTTCAAACAGATGACGTTATGTGAGACAGTGGAAATTAAAACTGTATTCCCTACTATAAAGGAAATTTATTCAAAATTCCTCAGCTAAATATAAAATAAACATTTTTATTCAAAAATATTTATGTAAAATATTAAAAAAATTGTCTTAGCTTTTAATAAGCATGACAGCATGGCAAATGAAACAGGTGTTCTAAAAATGGGAGATACTATGAGTGAATTAGAAATCTCAAAGGATTTAATGCATTCAGGCATGAGCAAGTTTGAAGTTACAACCCTGGATCGTAAATAAGTAACATATGACTATAAAATAGCAAATTCTTTTGACTAAGTTAGGCAGTCAGAATAATGTACATGGAAAAGGCCATGAAATGCCCATAGTTAAGACAAAAGAAAGAGAAGATACAGAAAGATACAAGCCCACAAACCTGATCTCAAAAATATTCAGAATTTTAATGCAAAACTTGAAGGAAAGTTGATTAAAGACCTTGAGGAAAGAACCTGGTACATGAACTCTGTAGCAGAGTTGTGCCATAATAACTTGATATTTTGCTTTGATGTCTTGTGGACAATAGGATTTCACTCAATATAAGCTACTTAGGTTTGGTTAAGCATTTGAAATAGCTGGACAAGCAAAATTGTCAATGAAATTGGAAAAATAGGCTTTAGTGATGACCTGGAAAGAACTTACCTTAACAATGATGCTGAAATAGCAGATATCTTCTCAAAGTTTCATAGTGATAATTCTCAAGGTTAAATCTGGAGACACCCATTTTAGTAAAATAAAAGAAAGCTTGGATTACCTTGAAGGCTAGAGCCAAAAGGATAAACAGAATTAAAATCTATAAAAGAAAGTGAAAAATAGTGTTTCTAGCCACCAGTATATATGCAATAAACTTTAATGCAATCAGATGAAAAGAACACATTTAATCAATTGCAGAATTATTGTGAACCATCAGTTTGTTGACATGAAGAGTGTAGATGTGATATTAGAATGACCTGGGTGACATACTTTCTGTGCAATTATGAAAATTATTAACATCACAGCACAAGGAGTTGGAGAGACCAATAGGAAATATTCTTAATAACGATCATGGACACCTTGTTTTACCATTAAATAATAACACCACTGAAAATTTGGGGACAGGAATGAAGATAAAGTGAATGAAATGAGGTCATTTGAGAAGGAACATATAGAGCAACAATCAGATGGTGCAAGCACAAACAGGTGGTTGCCTGTGAACTCTAGGAGACACTTTGCCCTGCAAAATATCAGAACAGTGCGTTTGAGAATATTCTGTTTGCAGTGGTAGGAGGCATAGATGAGTGGCTCAGGAGGATCTTTCCTGTGGTGAGTCTCATAAAATAATTTCAGAGTAGCTATTTTTTTCAATATAACTGAATTAGGTGAAAATTTCTCAAATAGAGATATTATTATTAGATAGTCATTACAATTCTGAACTTCCTGAAATTATTTCAATATTATCTTCACGGAAAATATTAATAAAATTATATTTGGTGTAGAGGGCTAGTATTTATGAGAAAACATCAATAACAGTACCAACTAAAACATCCGTTTTGAATATAGAGTAATGCTTTGTATTTGTTTTCTTCTTTTAAGTTCTTTTTTCCAATAGTGAGCACACTAGTATAGGCATGACTCAGAATTTCTATGGTGAGGAATAGACTGAAGAAATGCCCTTTCTTCTTTCCTATTTTGGCTATTAAGTGTATTCTGTAAGATGTCAGGTCAGCACAGTGCCCCAGAGATTAAATATAATTTCACAGAAGAGCAAAAAAAAAATAATTTTAATTGCAGCATAAAATTCTTCTCTTAAAATAAAATAAAAAAAATCTTCAGGTAGACTGTTCTCGAAGAGCTTCAAAAGTGATTTTTAATATTGACTTCATTGCAAGAAAAGAATGTTTCTCATTTTAACTCTGTTAAATCATCATGGTACAGAGCTGCATCTCAGGAATATTTCCCATATTTTCCTTTCCTTGCTAACCTTTTTCCCTGATTAATTAATAGAGGTGCATATTTTACTCCAATACATATAGCATTAGAATAAAAAGAAAGAAGAACAAACAAATAAATTTAACAAGTAAATAAACAAAGAGAAAACTTTTAGATCCTTATTTTACAGAAAGAACAGAACTTAAGCCACATGGTTTTCCTTTAAGATGTATTTGATTTGTACAAATTTGTTCAATTTATACCTATAATCTTATTAAAATCTCTGGGAGCTTCAGAGACAGCATAGTCCTAAGGACAAAACTATGCCCTCAATTGATTCCATGTAATAAAGTTTGAATTTGTCCATGAATGCCAACCTTAATATATCTAAAGTTCTCATTAACACTATGTCAGATCTGGAATTAGTGTGATAATTTCACCTTTTTCTCTTTTGTTCTCTTTGGTTAATTTTTTTTCCCCAAGTGGATTGAATTTATCATTAAATCCAAGCCTGTTACTTGTATTTGTGTATTGTGTACAAAAATTAAAACATTTTCACTAAAACAAGATGTGTAGAAGATAGAAGATGGTTGACTTATAGTGAATCTAAAAGTCAGAGCAGACTGTAACTAGGATGGAATTGCACTGGATAAGGATGCCTGAATATTGCAGATACTAATTATAAATCAAATTATATCCATGGGGTCTCTGTCTACAAAGCTGAAGGAGCCTTTCTCCAACACTTTCTCTTCCAGATCATGTTACTGTAACACACAAGATCTCCAGGGGTGCTGCTGAAAGTGAAAGGGGAAATGTGGGGGTTTTTTTCAAGGATTCCCTTCTGGCTCAAACCCCTCTGGGCCAAAAAAAAAAAAAAAAAAATTCATAAGCAATCAACTTAGCTATCATTAGTCATGAATGGGGAATACACATGACAGCTGGGGAATTTTGTTACAATAACTCCAGTTTACTAGAACTGTGCCAAAAATAAATGATTTCCTGCTTTGTAATAAAATTCACTCTCTAAAAAATATGCAAATCAAGGTGGGAATTTTTCAGCATGATTCAGCTTTCAGATCTCAAGCTCCAAAACCAGGTTCCAGGCTATGATATTTAAACTGTCAGTCTCATAAATCTTAACCATTAATTAAAATAAAATAGAGCATTTCCTGCAAATAAAGTCAGAGTGTGCCATTCTAAGACTGTATTAAGAGATTGTGCCATTTTGACTTTAACAGCAAAAACAAAATAGACAGAGTGAATTGTTTTCTTGCGTGTAATTACTTTGGAGTCTGAATAATCAAGAGTGCGACTTTGACTTAGATATCACTGTCAGATCACTGAGCAAATGTGTATGAACAAGCTCATGTCTGTCTGGAAGGCTGTTTCTCAACAGCCAGGATGAAAACATGCCTTTAGATTGCTAGCAAGGGCAATGAAGGTACCTGAATCCCAAAGATAATATAAAGATCTCTAAATGTTGTGCAATGACGTTTTAACTAGAGTTATCACTTATACTTACACACACCTACCAAACATGCAAGTACTTTTCATTGTGCAATGCACATGAAAGGTCAGGCCACTAGCAAGATGGGATGAACCACATACTCACAAGACTTCTAGCTGATGGCTGTGAATGAGAAGGCTCCTGAATAGACTTTTTGTGCAGGAAAATATTGTGCGAAGGGGAAGATCCCTTCAACAACCCTAGCCTTATCACCTAATGTCTTTTCCTGCATTATGTGTTTGCACAATTATTTTAATTATTTGTTTTACTAAAAATAAGCATTTTCTTGTAGAGCATGTTTCAAAGTGGATAAAATTACACTCTTTTGCAAAATGCATAAGGACATTTGATCAAAGAAAGGAAAGCACCCCTCAAGAGACCTGTACTCTATCTGATGTTTTTTTCAGAGCAGTCTCTCTTTGAGAGTGTTCCAGGCTATTCTGCACTGTGTATATGATTTCATTAAAGATACCTGCAAACTAATGAGATGCAACTCTTCGCAACTGGCATAATGCCATACACCACCTGTCTCTTTTGTCATGTCTCATATGTTGTCTTTGACCACACTATAAACTTAGAAAAATAATTTCTCTAGATAAAAAGCAAGTTCCTTCATACGTCTGTAAATAATGAATGTAACATACATGAGGCTGAGTGACAGTAAACATAGCAGGGAATTTGACCTTATTTGAACTCATCTACTCTAGATATTTAGATTATGTAATATATCTTACTGTGTGATATATCTTACTTTTAAGATATGTGGTGGTCAAAAATCACCCACATTTTTCTAAGTAGAAAGGGCATTATCTTAACTTAGCTACATCCCTGTGGGACTTCTCCAAAACACTTCTACTATAAAGCAATGCTTAAATGGTATTAAGATCTTCTGATTAGTCAAGCAATCAAAATATTGCTGCTAAGGTGAAGATGTGACAGCATTGTACAGTATCTATTTGTTCTCGCATAATTCCTAATTCCTGCTACAATCTATGAAGATTCATAGAAGTTGAGTTGAAGTGTTTAGGTCTATGCTTAATTTAAATTGTATTTCTCCATTTGTCAGGAGAGTTGATTTCCTTTCTCTTAACATGTATCTCTCAACTTTGAAATTATCTCCTACCTGATAGCTAGAGAAGATAGGGATTGGTCATTTTTTAAGCCAGCAGCACCACGTACATCTCTTGTTCCTAGATTTTCACTAGTCACAGTCTTTGAAATTTAATATTAATATAATCTCTTTTTCATTTTCTTGCTTTCAGAGTCTGTGTGAGTATGCGAGGTGGGGAGTAGAGGGGTAGGAGTGTGGGGATTGTAATGTTAAGTATTCAGTTATGTCAGTTATTAAATGTCAGCTTCTCACATCTTCAACCATTTAAAGACTTCTTTTGACATCTGTGTAAGTGACAGCAATAACAGAAAGTAAGGATAATTTCTGCAATTTGGAGACAAAATTTTCTGGGTTAGCCTGTTCCCATGGGATTTTGTTTACATGCAAAACAGATAGAGTAAGTAGACCCATTCTGACTTGGTAAGTGACAGAAACTTAAGCAGATGGACTTTAAGAATCTGATTTTAGTCTAGGTGACCCTTTCATTTTGAAGAGAACTAAGACATGGGCAAATATTAGATTCATGAACCTATCATTACTATATAAGTGCAGACTCCTTGCACATATTTAATTACAGATGAAGAGAGAGTGAGGTGAAAGAAAATAATATGTCTCCATTTAATTAATTGCACACACAGAGATAAATCCACATGAACATATATGCACATATGTACATACATTTATAATATTCCCTTCCCTCAAATGTATATGCAAGTATGTTTCTTTTTCTTAGGTTCTAAAAATTATTAATGTTCCAAAACTGCCTTTGGAATCCCTCTATATGAAGGCTATCTAACTTTAGAATGATGCCCACTATACACAACTATTAAATATTTGCATTTTAACTGACCTTTGGACATAACGAGACTACTAGTCATAAAGCAATAAAATCATATTTGGGCTTCACACAAATCTTGAACTGAATAGACTGTATCACAGAATCACGGATCAATGATGTTTGAGGTAATGTTGAAAGGGATTACTGGTGGGCTCATCTCATCCCTGCCCAAAAGTATCTTCCCAGTGCACACTGAGCACAACTGCATAAAGATGGTCCTTGAATATCTCCACTGAAGGAGTTTTCACAGCCTCTCTGGGTAACCTGTTCCAGTTCACAGCCACACACATAGTAAAGAAGTTCTTCCTTGTGTTCCTTCTTCCTTCCACATAGAACTTCCTGTGCATCAGTTTCTACCTGTTGCCTCTTGTCCTATTGCTTGGCACCACCAAGCAGAACCTGGCTCCTTCCTCTTGGCACCCTCCTTTGAGGGCTGAACTCTCTCTGCCTTCCCTTGTAAGTGAGATGCCCCAGTCCCCTCACCATCTTTGTTGCCCTTCACTGGACCTGCTCCAGGAACTCCATGTGTCTCTCTTAGGAGCCCAGAACTGGACACAGCACTCCAGATCCAGCCTCACCAGACCTCCTTTTTGTTGCTGTCAAAAAGAAATGTAGGTTAGCTGGAATTTTGAGCATTGATCTTGCTTCATGTCTCTTATCTTCAAATTTTAATGAAGATAATGATTGTGGAGGATACTCAGTAGGATACTTTGTAGGAATTGTTAGGCAGCTCATGGGAATGTCTTCTTTGTTAATTATATTTTCTTTGATCTTCTGCACTTAAAATTCAGGCCTCCCATCATGTACACATTTATGCAGAATGGTTTCTCACATGTACACAGCATAACTAAACTCAATGGAACTATTCAGGTATCAGAGTTGAATACCAGAATCCATTGGCTAAAGATCTGCACCAGTGGAAACCAAAGAAAAATGTGTCCTAATAGTTTGACCAACGTCATAGCAATTTCTTACAAATATTAAAATTAAAATTAAAAGGGGGTATTGAATGCTGAGTAAAAATTCTGGCAATATTAATGTGAATTTTATTTGCACTGCTGAATTAGACCCCTCCCTTCCCCTTTCAGATGAGCATTTTCTTTTAAGATTGCCTGACAAGAATAGTTGGTCTTGAGGAAGAACAGGCTTTCAGAGGGAAGGCTCAAGGGAAGAACAGAGTGGGGAAGAATGAGGCAGCCAGAACCCAAAGCAGTTGGCTAAACTGATCTGTATCTTTTAAGAAAGCTATTTTCTCTTTTAAAGTTTTCAAGTTTTAATTGTTATCTTATGGGATATAATAAGAAATTATCAAGAAAAAAAAGGAAAAAAATCATACAATCAACACAACTGAAGTGCACTGAATTTGAAAACAGAATCTTATAAACCCATTTCCTCTAAGATTTAAGGGAACTGCAACATTCTGACAAAACTGTAATTAATATTTACTGTTTAAGTTGAAGAATAAAAGTGCTGCTGTTAAGAGATGCTTTAGAAATTACCTTTGAGACACAACCTATGGTAATTGGTGAGGTAAATATATGGTGGAAATTTTCAAGATGTCCAGTGAGACATTTCAATCTCTTAAGTGTACTCCAGGTCTCCATGAGACCAAAGACATATATGCAGAATTTAGTTGCCTGCTCCCCTACAACAGCCATCCTGTGCACTTTAAGGAACTTCTGCTATTGACTGGGAAAGATGTCATTTTTATCCATGAAATATTTGAAAACACGTTAAAACAGGAGTCATCTCATGAATTAATTTGCAACTAAAGGCAGATTTCCAGAGAAGAAAAGACATCATGGCAAAATCCAGAACAGCAGTAGGGATGATAGATGTTGAAATGCATTACTCTGGAGCACTGGATTTCCTGCAATCTAAAAATCCCTGCAAATCTTCTTTATTTTGGCTGGGGAAAGCTAGGTGCCCTAAAGTCAGCTCCAAACAAGCCTAAAAAACAGTGACCCAGAGAAATTCAGCCGTGCCAGAGAAGGCGGCCTCTTGAGGGGAACAGAGGGGTGATAAGGTGGTTGTCATACCCCTTGCCATGGACATCAGGCATCCTGACTCCAGGAGACAAGTCCAGCTATCCACTGTCCACAGACCAGGAAGATAATTCTGAAGACAAACTAAATTCTCTTTCTCTCAAAAAAGTGAAAAACTACTTCTTTTCTTTTGAAGTATCACTACCAAGAGGTCTCCTTTTCCTTCAAAATCTTAGGCAGTCTACATAGAATGTGGAAGACTGATTTTTTTTCTTCTATTACAGATGTCTCGAATCATTTAAAATAACCATATTGAAGAATTACACCTGGGATGCATTTGCAATGATAAGGGTAAAAGAGAGTGTACACATGTATCCTGTACCTTCTCTTGAAATTATTGTGTTTCAGCACAGAGAATGCAAATGAGGAGATACTAGTGAGAGACTAACACGAAAATATGTCAGCCAGAGAGTATAGCATGATATAAACTAATTCAAAGATTCATTTGTCCTGGGTTTTTGTCTAGTATTTTCTTTACTGACCACTTCCACAGTCCTTGGTCATTTCAGCTGAATTTTATATAGAAAATATGTTATTAAGCAATTTAATAAAAGCTAATTCTTATTCACATTGATGAAAAATCTAAAAAAAAAAAAAATCTGTAAATACTATTTTTATCTTATATTTAGAGAGCATAAACATTATTTTAATGCCATTTCACAGAATTTTAATGCTGATACCCTTGTATATGTTACAGTTAGATAGTGCAATGAGAAATTATTTAGCTGAAGTAAAAGTATAATTTTAAAACATGCAGAAGAAATATCAAGTGGAAATAACATTTTTTAAAAAAAACTAGTGAGTACTCCCTGAAGGTGTCAGAGGTGCAAACAAATGACCTTACTGTCTGTTTCTTATTTAAGGTATTTCAAAATGCACTGTAATATTAAAATGTTGATGTTACTTTTTCAATTATATCCAAAAAATTTAAATTCTTTCTTGTGCTATATTCTGTTCTTCTTCTAAAATTTTGGTTTTTATTAAACAGGACTTCACCCATAGTCTTCCCAATATAGCCCATACTACATAGTTAGATTCTGAGGTGGTTCTCAGCTGTCTGTCTTCCTAATAGCCCAGACTAGGGACTAGCCCAGAATATCGTTTACTGGCTCATCTGTCTAGCTTTTGGGATTTTTGTTTTCCCTTCAAGAAAATCAAGCCTCTCAAGAGAACTAGGCTGTACAAAACCTAGATTTTATCCAGACACAGTGATGAGATTGACCTGAAGCATAAACTTGGACCAAGTATCTGAGTAGCACTGTAAAGTTTAAACCGAGCCTGCGGGAGTCCATAAATGTCTGTGTACTCTTTATTGAGGTCAGTGAACACTGAAGAGAGGGCTAAAATTGGGTGATTGTGTCTAGGTAGCAAAAACAATTTAAATTTCCTGGGAGACACTTCACATATTCTAATTTAGCAGCTACCTGCTCCTTCAGAATGAAGTGGGTACTTAGACAGAGAAAATAGACCCATGAAAGCTATTAACTGATTACCTTAATACATATAGATATAAAACTAACTGTAATAATACATTCTTGGTGACTAGATGTGGGTGGAAGTGACCCACAACAGACTTTTTGTGTCCTTCTGTGCTATGCCTCAAGTCACACATTTCATATAACTCCTGTACCAAGCCAAGTGTTCCTGGTCAGAAATGTCGGTTGCTTCAACAAGTGCATGTCCTCACCTCTCACCACCATGACTGAAGGAGAGTGTTTCCATTAGCCCAGCTAAGAGCAGAAAGTTTAAAAAACAATAGAAAAGGTCTCCAGTTCTCTGTAAAGAACTTCATGCCTAGGCAGCAGGTTTTAAAGTGGGCTGGCATGTTTTGGATCAACGCAGTAACATAAATCATCTTTCTGGTTCTCTTGGTTTCCACTAAAGATTATGGGTGTAGGTGTGGTTGTCTAGCAAGTCAGTGGCTGTTTGGGACTGAAGATAAAAGTCAGTCTTACAGGCCAGTGTGAGAAATAAATTGTAAAAGCTCAGCTTGTCTAGAATACATCCTTCATCAATTCCTGGTAATGTTTAAACACTGAATTAATCTAGAAAAAAAAAAAAAAAATTGCCAATATGTCAGTTTTTAGGCAATTTTCTTGATATTCACAGGGCAACTTGAGCTAACAATTCAAAGTTTTCTAGCCTGGGGAAATACTTCTATCTTGATGCGACTTAAATAAGACCATAAATAAAATAAGAAAGGGAATTGGTTTCATTTTTGATGCTGTAAACTATTTAGAATGTTCTAGAAGGGTATTTCAGAAAACAAATCTCTTTACTGTGAACCAAACAGAGTTTAAATGGTTGGAATTGATTAGAGGAGTCAGCCATGAACTCCAATGTGAATTTGTCCTGGTTCCAACTAGGGCAGGGCTAACTTTTGCAGCAGGCAGAATAAGCATGTCCAGAATTTTCTGTACCACCACACCCCACACATGGGGGTCGCTTCATTTTCTGGTTAGTTCCAGTATGTGGCCAGATAGTGCTGGGTTCTGCAAGGAGACCACTCATGTATGAATCAGTTGTGTGAATCATTTGTCTGTCTTGTACACTCTGGTATTATTAGTGCTGCTACTGTTAATTTTTCTTATTTCATTGCTGTTTCCAGTAAACTTCTTATCTTCATCCGTTCTCTTTAGCTTTTGTGCCCTCAATTCTCCACTCTATCCCAACACAGAGAGTGGGTGAGTGGCGTGAGGTCTAGAGTGTTTTCAGTGGGAACATTAAAATACCATTCCTAAACTACAACAGCATGTTTCTTTATCTTGCCACCGGCCTAACAATGCTACTGATCTGGCCCCCTTGCTAAGGTGTGGAAAATGTCAAAGTAATATTTTTGTAATTGCTGTCAATGACAGCATTTCTCAACCTTGCCCTAAAAGGGTGTTCAGAAAAGGATATTTTGCCTATTCATCATTACCACACTGTTTCTTTTATCTCACATAGAATCAGTCTATAGGACAAAAAGCTCTTTGACTCTTGCACATGGTATCTGCTTCTAGATTATTCCCACTGATTTTCTCTCTACACCTATGTGCAAGACTGTTGCTGCCTGTTGCCACTTGTTCACACAAGTGTCCCTGTGGCATAGATCCCTGGAATCATTCTCTTTCTGATAGTCTGTCTATTTTGCATTGTGCACATTAACCTGGTGATATACTCTTTTCAGAATATCCCATATTAGAGTCCCAGATATTTTGAAATAGAAATGTTGACAGTTTGATTCAGCCATAGTTACGCATTGAGCAGTATACAAAACTTGAAGGGGAAGGGTCTTGTGTAATTAAATGTTATGTAATTAAATTGAACCGAGAAGTGAGAGCCCGTTTGGAGTACTGCATTCAGTTCTGGGCTTCTCAGTGCAAGGACGACATGCAGCTACTAGAGAGAGCCCAGTGAAGGACTACTAAAAAGGAGTTAAAGGGGTGGGAATATTTCCCATGCGAGGAAAAACTGAAGGAAACATTTTTTCACTGTGGGCTGACCAAACACTGGCACAAGTTATTCACGAAAGTTGTGGAATCTCCATCCCTGGGTGTATTCAAAAGCTGTCTGGATGTGGTCCTTCAATTTGCTTGAGGTGATTCTCTTTAAGCAGGAGATAGTAGGACAAGGTGACTTCCAGTGGTACCCCTACAGCCTTAACCATTCTGTGGTTCTGTGATTCTGAGAAGAGCAAAGAACCGCATTTTAACTACAAAAAATTCCTCAAAAGATATTTAGGAAATAATCCAATTAAAAAGGAATTACAAAAGAGTGTGTTTGAAAAACTGTTGAAAGCCTGAAAAGTGAATCAAAACTTGAATAGCATATTGACTGCCAAGTGGGTTAGAAAGGCAGCAGAATGAATATATCTTGAGGCTGTCCCTCTTCAGGCACTCACATCTGAGCCTGTGCACTAACTCTCTGTGACTGCTTTGTGGCAGAGCAAAAGATTAATTGACATTCTAGTTAACATAGGCTGAAAAATGACCTTGATTTGTCACTTTGTCCCTGGCTTAGCAGGGTATCAGGGTTAAAGAAGGTCACTTGATTCAAAATGTACAATTTTGATATTTTACCCTAACAAACACCAATAAAATGACTGCAGTACTTTAATTGTTCTATTGTTTACTAGATAATCAGTTGAGGGAACTCATAGTCCAATGTTAAAAGAATTAAGTTTTTTTTTAAAAATACATTCTTGGCATATTTTTTTTAAGCCAACTTAACATTATATATTTTCAAATATCTATTCTGGACAATGCTTTGGCAAAAAAGACAGTAGTGATGGCAAGATGCCTAGTTTTTGTGTTGCTGTGGTGTGACAGACTGGCATTTCTCTGTCAGTGTTATTTATATCTAAAAAAGGAGTGGGTTTAGAGTGAAACATGGAAATGAAAGATAGCATCTGTAGAATAGGCCTTGCTTTATTTTTGCTGCGCTTCAGTTCAAGTTACTATATGTTTCCCAGACTTTAATATCCAGAGAACATTTTACCACATGCAAATACTGAAAGAGGTAGAAATACACTGTTCATTGTGTGGGTTTCTAGTGAGACTTCACATAACTGGGAAATCCAGTCAGAAATGAGAAGCTGAATGTCTTTGCTAGTATAACCACAATACAGCAAAGAGTCTACAATATTGACCTTTAAATTGTGTTGATTAGAAAATCTGTGCACATTTCAGTGTATTCTCTTACATTTTTTATATAACTTATAATATCCTATACATTTCCTTCCAACACTGAAAAGAAAAAACCTTCTAGTTTCTAATAGACATTGTCATTCTGACACAAAACTTTGCAATAAGAAAGAGCATTTCTGGAAAGCATCTTCTGCCATGGAACTGTGTTGAAAATGTTAAACAAATTAAGAACCATACCAGAAAAAAAAGCATTAGAACATATTCTTCTACACATACTACTACTTTCTATGCCTTTTAAAATTTGAAGAAATACTGTATTTTGTGAAGTGAGTTACATATGGCAACCTGACTGCCTTCAGAAAAAAAAAGTGTAGTCACACAGAGATTGTTAGATGGAGAAAAATCAAAAGTTTTGTCAGTTACTCGGAGGAAAATATAAGCTACCTGAGAAAGAATAAGGAGACTGTAGAAAATATTTAAATCTTGAGCTTTCATACAATAGATGATATAAAAAAGTAATATGGTGAGGAAATGTTTTGAAAATTAGTTTCTAGAGTTAAAGTTGAAAACCCAACAAGTTTATATATAGCTACAGTAGTTAAAAGAACTGACACTTCTTAACATGGTTTGACAACACCGAACAACCAGAGAAAATATTGGAGTCAGCCTCCAAATCCTGGCTCTGCGTTAAGTCAGGCACACTGGGAAGACCCAGAGGTAAGAAGCGTAGAATAGAATCAACTGGAGGAATGGAAGAGGTGGATGTTTTCTGCATTTGCTGCCTCGAGTGCGTGATTAGCATAATTAATCTATATTTTCTGCGCTGACCCAGCAAGGGAGTGCTTCTTTGATGCACCTGGTGAATAGAGGGATTGAGTAAACTAAAGGAGGTAATTGCTAATGCAGCCACATTACAGCCTTTTTGAGTAGCAAGCAGGTGCTTTCAACTCATCATAGCTGCCTACAACTCCAGGAAAAGATCGGAATGTGATTTGAGTGCTTATGGCCTGACCCATGTCCTGGAGAGCTCATAGGCAGGAATGCAATGACTGCAAAAGTGGAGTGGCTGCCTGATGGCAAAACTGGTGGAAAACAGTAGCTGATCAGTGTCTTCCTGCAGAATCAAGTTTTATTGCTCCTGGGCATGAGGGAATCTGTCAGTTCAGCCTTTCCCTACTTCTACTTTCTTTCATGTTCTTTCATTTTAAAAGCCATCTCTCTAAAGAACTTCAGGTGGCATTGTACATTAAAAGCCAAGGCTTTTAATTTTAAATACCAGTGTCTTAGCAAATACACATACAAGCGAGCAGCACTGAAAGCTCCTGGACAGAGTGCATTGAAAGGCTATTTCTTTACAATTTTGTGTCCTTAATACAGGTGAAGAACTAAAATATTCTATCTGGTGTGTAACATCAGGAAAACCTCTATTTTATGGTTTTCAAAAGAAAGGCAAATTATAAAACTCCCATGATTCAAAGTACAATTTTTCAGAACATAAGTTTTGATGTGTTTAGTTTGGGGTTTTTTGTTTCATTTTGTTTTTTTGAGATACTTAATTGTAGTGAACATGGAAGAATATTTTTGGATTTCCAGTCTAGAATTTTCAAATTTACAAATAACAGTAAGAAAGGAGAGGTAGGGAGGGAGAAGTAAATTCCTCAGTGCAACTAGTTATTAGTTTACCTCCTCAAACTTTGAAGCTTATATACTCGTGGAAGAAAGGGCTGATGATCAACATTGTCAATGAAATAGTGAATATAAACAAAGACTTTCCTTTAAAAACTTCATTAAAAGGCAGTTGTTGAAATACATGTCTAATTCATGAAGAAAAATATTTGTTACTGAAGCATTATATAATTGGAGGTTGTAACATTTTGATTGACTGATCTTAATAAATTGCAGAATTAGTTTATTGGTATTTATCTGCTACTTCACTGAGTATGAGTTTAGAGAATCAGCTATAAAAAATAAGGGAAGTTTAAGGGAAGATGAAAAGTGATGATGCAGACAATTTGTACATGAAATATTCCAATTTATGTGCATTAATTCATTTATTTATGCATTTGTTTTCCTCAATTGCCTCTTGCTCTTTTAGTGGCATGATAGAAAATTTATTTAATGTGGGTTAATATGAAGAGAAATTTTAGAAAATTATAATTTTGATCTGGCACTAGCACAGGCTATAATGAGAATAAAGAATGTTAACTGATATTGTGCTGAAGAAAGGAAAAGGAAGGCACTCTAATGACTTAAAGAAGGACAAGCAATTCCTCTTGGACTTAGGAGGTGACACAGGTAGGAACTGACATAGCATTTATTATTTCATATATTTAACTCACTATGTCTCCCCAGATCTTTTCTTTCATTCCTACTATCTTATATCTCGCAGAAAATTTTGCACCTTCTCATGGAAAAAGCTTATACTATTCATATATTCATGCAATTTCTTCCCTTTTTTTAAAGGATTATATTTCTCAAGCAAGTGATAAGATTTTAGGAGTTGCACTCTGGTATGAATAGCTGTCAAACACATAGTAGTTCCTGCAACTCTTTTACATTGCAAAAAAAAAATTATGTGCATGTTAATTACATAGTTAAAAGTCAGAGTAGAGCTTCCAGCCTACAAATACTGTAGTTATACGCCCACAGCATTGTGACATAATTGATCAAAATAATGCTCAGGGTCCTGTCATTGCACATTCATTTGGTATTCATTAGAGTATCACTGATCATAATGATTTCATTTGGTATTCAGAAATGCCATATGTTTCGCCATAGGTATTCATGGACACTTAAAATAGATTGCTTCTTCCCTCTGTTTAACTCTCTGATGACACACTGATGCAAAATGCATTTGCACTGACAGAGCCCCTCCCTGCCTACCTGGCAACAGAAGGGCAGCTCTTCTGTAACATCTGAATTAGTAATACAAAGATTCTTCCCCTCCTGAATAAATAGAAGGTTGTACTATTAAAAAAAAAAAAACAAAAACAAAACCAAAAAAAACCCCCAATAATTTTACTTTTCTATTTAAATAATGAAGATGTGAAAAAATTTATAATTTTGAGACAGACATAGAAAATACTCACTTTCCAGTACTTCCTTTTTATTAAGAAATAATCATATGTGATATAGGTAAGATATACTAGAAGAAGAAAATTTTGGGTTAAGCAAAAAACCAAACAGAATCAGGATTCAGAACCTTAGACTTGTTTTTGACTCAGCAAAAATCTGTTGCTTCTTTTCTTAATCTGTCTCCATTTTCACAAGCTAAAGGACTTCTGATTGACATAAAGTGAACTTCAGTACCTACACATACCTCCCTACCTGCTCCTCCCCTGAGTTTATACAGGTCTAAGGCAGAATGAGCAGAATTTGATTATTGATCATAGGTTAATCCATTAGAAACACTGATTTCTCTGTCAGAATATTGCATATTCCTGTTTTGTATTACCTTTCCATTGCTGATGCTAAATTTCCCAGGCTGGACAGATGAAAAAAATTTTGCCTTTCTTTTCTTGTTGCTTCTGATTTGAGAAAGTAGACTGAAACACTTTTTTTTGCTTCTGATATTTCCTGGGTAAGGATGAAAAATAATTGATTAGGCTCAGTATTTTCATCCTCTTATATTCAGCAAAGTTACCTGGAAATATGGAAGCTTTTCTGTGCTTTCTAATTGCTTGAGGATTACATGTCCCTTATGAATTTTGTGTAATCATGCTTCCTTGCTCTAAAAGTAGCTTGACCAAGGTAGTCTTCCTTGAGGTAGATTGAGCATTGAACATGATTAAATTTCTCTGGGCTATAAATGTTTCAGTATGTAAAAGCTAAATTCACTTTCATTCTCATAGTTTAACTTCTTAGAAATAAAACTGTACCTTGACTGCCAATGATACAAACTGAAACTCAAATCTCAGGAGGCAAATGCTTAAGTCAAAAAGGAATGGCTTTGTATAACTACAATATTTTCCCTAATATTTCAGTTACCCTTTTTTTTCAGCCTCCAGTGGCTTCAAACCAAGTTTAGACTACATTTTCTGTTTCTTAATCCGATGACCATATCTATTATCAAATGCATATTATTGTAACAGGGTTTTTCAGGTGGACATAGAAATAGTTCCTTTCCTCTACCATTAGAAATAAAAAGAAAATGGTAGCATATAGGAAATGTCTTTTCCCTGCAGTGGAGAAGAATTTTGCAATTTCTGGCATGTCCTGCAGAAGTCATTCTTGGATTGAAAAGTATAATTAAAATACACTTTCAAATCTAGTTGTTAAGACACTGCTGAATTAACAGGAAAGAGAAAAGTCCTTAGTGAATCTCAAGTGTCTCACTAGATCTTCCTTATTTCCCCATGGTTTCCTGAATAAGCCTTCCAGCTGCCTTTTTCTTTTCCCCAAAAGGAAATGCCACGAGTTATACTCTTATGTCCATGTTCAAATGAATAAAGCTGCTTCATTAATAAAAGTACTGAATGATGAGCACCATCATAATTTAAATCTATTTATCATATATCTCTCTTAATCTTTAGAAATTTCATATTCTTTCTGAAACAGCTGTCGATCTATGATGAGAGCATCCTTAGTACTAAATTTTGTCTTCAATGTGACTGTTAAGTTTTCTAAGACACTTTAGTTATTAAACAAAGTTCTAGTACCTCTTTCTCAGAATGGGGCTCATCTTGGACACTTTAGAGTGAAACTAAATACCAGATAATGGTTTTAATTTTTCTTTTAATTTGCATCCTCCTAATGATTGGCCTGCTCCCCAAATGCAGATTAGGAAGTTAGGTGGGAAGGGACATCAGAAGATCATTTTGTATAACATCCCACTTGGAACAAGGCCAGCTGAGATTCAGTTTCTCAGGACCTTATCTTATTGAGAATAACAAGAAAAGTCTTCATGAACACATAGGATTTTATGGAGTGCATTTCTCTACCTCAGCTGTCCTAAAACAAAGCTGTGATATTTTTGAACTATAAAATACATCCAAAAAATATGAATCTTACACTAATGCTTTTATAGATTAATATTGTACTTGAATAGAAAAAAGATTGAAAAACATAACCAGCAAAAATTCAAAGGTACCAAATAACCCTGGCAAGCACTCAGAGGCAGCCCATTTCTGACGAGCAATTAAAAAACAGGATGTTTGTCTTTATTGTTAAGATCACCTTCTTCTCTTCCTCCCTTGACAGAGATTTAGCCCATGCACCAGCACGGGCTGGGGCCTGACCTGCTGGAGAGCAGCTCTGGATGAAGGATCCAAGGGTCCTGGTGCTCAACAAGCTGTCTGCAATCCAGCAACGAGGCCCAGTGTCCAAGAAGGCCAATGGTACCCTGGGGTGCATTAGGAAGAGCGTTGCTAGCAGGTAAAGGAATCCTGTCCCTGGTGAGGTATTTCTGGAGTGTTGTGTCCAGTTCTGAGCTCTTCAAAAAAGACATGGAGTTCAGCATACTTTTATATACCAGCTTGATGCAACAATATTTTAACTGCTAAGGCTTTAAATAAGTTTTTCTTAGAGTTTTTGGAGTGTTTTTTTAATTTCATGGTTTTAAAGTTTATTCTTCCTGGTCCAAACCTATGCATTTTGAGTGATTGTTTCCCACAAGTTGTCTATTGTTGTTAAACGTGAAGGTTCTTAAAACTCTGATGCAGAGACACCATATTTTTTTACTGAGGTGTGCTGTTGCCTGGCACCTGGGAAACAGAATGACACGTCATCTCACATATTATGTTAAATTTAAAAGAGAGTTCTCCTCTGATGCTTTTTGCACAGGTCTGAAATTGACAGTATAAAACTAGTGACTTGAGTGAAAAATCAGTAGTCATAGATGAAAATTAATGCTAGAATGAGAAGCTGCTTAAAGAACTCTAAAAGAAGCAGACTGCAGCAATTTTGCTTCCTGTATCCTGGTGAATATTGCTTAAAACTGTACTTTTTGGAGAGAAAAATTCCCTATGGGATCATTGCTTCCACCTCAGAGACAGAGCTCTCCTGAACTCAGAAATCCCACAAATATTTCTTTGAATAAGAGGAGAGGAAGAAACAGAGAGAGTCCTAAAGCAGTATTGCATTCCTCTTCACACTGAGGACAAAGAGTGAACACCAAGCCTGATTTCAAGAATGTAGGAAATCTGAGGCTGAACTAGGAGCTGAAGTGCTATCTGTGATGTTTTGTCTTCTCTGATATTTCAGCCAGATCATAATTATACAGTCATTTGTTCTGCTCACTCTACCGCCTTCCTCACCACACTTCACTGGGACAATGTCCTTGGTTGCAGTAGCTAGGAGAGGCCTTGGGAAGGATCTGGCCTTCTATAACACCTCACATCATTGTCGGAAGTGTAGGGAAGTTAATCTCTTACAGTCAGGGTATCACAGTGGTGGTCATGTTGGGTAGGCTCTGCAGTGAGCATTTTGCATGTGAATAATAACTTCTGTTATTAATATTGTTGCCGTTACTGTTAAATTCTATCTCATTGCTGTTCCCAGTAAATATTTCTTATCTCAAACCATGACCTTTGTCTTTTGTGCCTCCAATTCTCTCCATCCTGCAGCAGGGGAGGGGTAGGGAGCGAGCAAGCATCAGCCTGGTTTGGAAAGTTTTAGTGGGAGCCAGTGTTGCCATAAAGCAAAGTAAAGCCAAAGGACATGTCCAGGAAATTCAGTTTTTAGGACCAAAATGGCAGGATGGATATCTTCAGATTTCAGTTGATGTGGTAAGCAGAATAGAAGCTATGTCCCCACCAACTAGCAAAAAGGACATTCTTTCCTAGTGCTGCTTTCCTAGGTGCTGCACCTTTCTGGAGGATGCACACTCCAGATTACAGCAAGATTGCAACCCTCTCCATCAAGTGACAGGGAAGAATAATGGGCTATGGCAGAACATCATAGCAACAAACAGGTGGATCAAGTTGCCAGGATTAAAGTGTCTCAGGTGGATCTGGACTTGCATAAGGTGAATTATTCCTGACTTGGTGACCTATGACACCTCAGGTCATCAGGGGAGAGATGCAACATTACAGATGGGCTCATCATTCAGGTATGTTCTTACCTCCACCTGTGATCTTTATCTTTTGTGCCTCTGATTCTCCTCTCCATCCCACCACAGGGCAGGAGAGGAAACAAGCAAGCAGCACGTGGTTTGAAGAGTCTCAGTGGGAGCACTTAACTGGGGAGTACCATTCCTGAACCTCAACAAAAACAGAACACTAAAATCAAACAGTGGTATGTACACAAAGGGATTTTTTAGTTATCCTACTTGAAGCTTATGTAATCCACATCAGCAATAATACTGGTTGACCATAGTATCACCACAAGGCCTGCTGGAGAATAAAATCATGTTTTATTAACTCTGCTCATTATTTCTCCCTGTTATGACTCCAAGAACAACTGCAGCTATACGTGACTCCATTCTTGCATAAACACAACCACTCTGTTATTTACAATCAGTAATTTTAGTCCCTCTTTCTCTTTAATACCATGAGCTTACATGCTGCACAACCTCATGTAAGTCCTGGAATTGATGGTTCACCTCCTAAAATTTTTTTGTACTCTTCCAGAAATCATCCCTTTAAGAGAGGTGAATACATAGGTGTGGGAATTCAGGGCTTGTCTTTGACTGCCCTGGAAGCTCAGAGACCCGGGCAGGGGGCTCGGAGACCTTTGCAACGAGCCCAGAACACCTGTGTTTGGATTTTAGCCCATGGGAACAATTGCCAGCTTTAAGAGAAGAATTGCAAGTCACACAAGTTTAAATAGAATAATAATAAGTTTGTCACAGGGTGAAAAAGTAGATTTTGGGGTTTAGTACATAGGGGTAAATGGGGCCAGGATGGAGGAACCTCGTGGTTTTTAGGTTTCTTCCTTCTTCTTCATGAACTCTATGTTTCCTGCTGTGATGGTGGCACTGGTGATTGGTTTAGAGTAGATACTGACTGTCTAACATAGGTTATAGGTATTGGAAAATAATTGTAAATAATGTACATGTAGTTTTTAGTATTAAAGATAAACATCACCCTTGGGGCGAGGAGAGTGCCTCGAATTGTCCTGCCAGGAGGACCTCGGCAGGTTTGAGAAAGAATGTTATAGATAAGATAAAATAAACAATACTGAAAAATAAGAGCCAAAGATTCTGTGCTTCTTCTTTCATCTTGGGCAAGGAAAAGGACTTTTAACACCTCGGGAGCAATTTCTGCCAAAGCAGAAAACCCGACACATAGGCAAAAACAAAGCAAGCTCAAAGATGTTTAGTTTTTCATTAATTAAAGTCTTGAGGTCATTGATGCTCAATCTATAATTACCCAGCGGGAAGAAACTAAGAATGTAATTGAGAGTGATTATTGCTAAATATTGACAACAGAGTTGGTACTTCAGTCAGCATGAGGAGAGTCGGTTTAAATTTGTGCATCACTTAGAATACACCACTTTTAGCTCTCATCTTTCTGAATGGCAATGTGCATATTTATCCTCTGAGATTTGCTACAGAGGCTGTATGTTGTGCTTACACTTAATCTTCCTCACTGTTCATGGAGAACCCACTTAGTATTATACACAAAAAAGCTGCATATGTAAATACAAACATTTACAGGATTTCTTCCTGTCCACGCTACTTCTGAAACACCCACGGAAGTAATAGTAATGGTAATTTATCAGTGTGGTCAGAACTGCTAGCCTCCCGAGCTGATGTGATGCTTGGCTATCAGACCATATATTGATAAAAATCAGTAGCTTGCATATTTCATAAGAAATATTGGTGCATATGACCAATGTCTGACATTACTCATGCTAGAGTTTAATGATTTTAATAATTATTATCTTATAAGCACAACAAAGCATTCACTGTGGTCTAAGCAAGAGCCATATATCAGCTGAAGATTTTCTACTCTAAGGATGTGGTCAGGCACTCATTTGCTCTGTTTCTAGTTTGTGTGGCTATAACATTATCAGAAATGTCTTTATAGAACATTTTCTGTTGGTTTTTTTTTTGGTTGGTTGGTTTGTTGGGTTTTTTTGTTTTTTCTGGGATTTTTTTTGTTTGTTTTAATCTTAAGGCCAATGAAAATAATTTGCTTTAGCAAAATACTGGTTAAGGGTTTGCAGCCTGATCAATCACCTAGAGATGAAGAGTTTTTTCTACAAACATCCAAGAGGATGTAGCTTACACGTGCTGGAAGAGCAAATGCTTCCCTAATAATGAAATTTAACTTTATGGGACTGAGATACTACCTTCATTTGGTATTAATTTGCTGGAATTCCCTATAACAGGTGATCAAGTCTATATCCTTCCTCACCTGTCCTCCTAACCTTGTAACTAGCTGAACCATTACAGACTGAACAGGAAAGGCAAGAAGCCCAGGTCAAGGCAAGAAAAAAGGTCAGGGTTCAAGTAAGAAGGAGAAGCTTGTTCACAGCATTCTCAAAGGAAGGAAGTCACTAAGAAATTAATTGTGCACCCATTAATAAGATACACATGGGATACTTCTCTATTTGTCAAAGACACTGAAAACTGCACCAGTAATATTGATGATGTGACTGTAAAAGAAAACTGTAAAAAATGTCAAGAACAACTTTGGCATTCTCCCTCCTTTGATGCAATTTTCTCTCTGAAAATGACTTGTCTCTGTAGCCCCAACATGCCAGAAAGTGGTTGAGGGAATAAATATTCGTGTCTTACTTTCAATTGTGGATCAGAACCAGATTTTGTTTCCTTCAATCTTGGTATCATGGTTACATCCACATGCACCACAGGAGCACTCACACTCCAGTCTGTTCTGGAAACAGATCTACGAGCAAACCAAGCAACAATACAAAAAAAAGCCTGTCTAGTGCTTCCTAAATTGTGGGGAATATTTTCAGCCAGACAGAATTTTTTTTTTTTAATTGTTACACACATCTTGTGAGGACATGCATGCCACATACCTTTATAAATGCTGGATTAATGCAGGAATAGAGAGTATATATATAATCTCTTCTTTGAAAATAGAAATTTTTAGCACTGACCAGGACTAAGGGTACAGAGAATTTATTTTTTTTTCATCTTCAGTGGACCTATATCCTAATATGTTTCATCTCATGATTTGACACAAATTTACTGTCTGAAGTGAGTGGCTGAGGGATTAGGTGCATTGTTAGCTTTCTAATGCAGCTGTGATATTTTAAATCACTGTAGGGTTGGTCAAACAGATGAAGATATGTGCCTGTGCAAGCACATACACATCTGCAATGGGAAATGTTTTTTTTGGTGGGTGAGACAACTGAGAGAAAGGCATACAGTCCCTGACCATGCCATCTTATGCTATTTAGCTCATTACTGCACAAACACAAAATGATTATCATAACAATTTTTAAAAAACATGTTCTGGGTTTATGTTCCTTTTGGATTTCTGATTTGTCTCCTTTTCTTGTGTCATAGGTAACTATTCCCCCATTAACTCATGTGGGATCTGCAAAACATCCAATCTATGTTTCTTTTAGCATATGACTAATTAAAATATTTATGTTTACTTTCCTTATTAAAAAAAATAAATTATGTTAATTAGGTTATATTTAGTTGATACTAAATGTTTTTCCAGGAAAGTTTCTTTACTGCTCCATCATAGATTTTGATAAGGGCTAATGACAATCTCTGACTTCAAAAGAGGGAAATGGTTTGTAAAAAACCATAAAAATCCCTTTTGTTTTCATTCTAAAATCCAGAGCTAACTATGCACAACTTTTCTCAAAGTAATTAGTCACTCAGAGGCTTTTGTCCCCTAAATAGGGATTGTTTTGGCAAACCCAGACCTTCTCTAGCGTCAGCAAGCACGTCACAATTTTCTTTTAAACCTGCATGCCATCTTTTTCTATTAATTTCTTTAAAGAGTGCTTTAATAAGTAATCAACTCTGTTTACTGGATAGAAGGCAGATTCCCTTTTGGAAGATATGTATGCATGTGAAAGTAAGCGCAAGCTCTAAGTGTCAGGTTCTGTGTTTTGAAACAGATAAAAGGTTCTAGATCTCTTGATGTGCTAGACACACTGGCCCAGGGGAACAGGAAATTTCCTATGGGATATGTGCATGGTTTTTTTTTGTTCAGCAAGTTTATTTTATTCTCAAAAAACACAATCTATGTCTTCTTCAGCTGGATTGGGACAACATTTACCTGGAGTGAGGTGGTGAGGAAAGAAGCAAAAGTTGTGAGTAGATTCTAAAAGCAGATGATTGCCTTCAGAATAGCGAATGAATTGAGACTGAGAAATATGCAAAGGTTTTGTATAGGAGAGAATATTTCCAAAGAACTGCTCTTGTGTAAAAGTCCTTATATCAGTGATATTAGTGGATCATATGAGGTGGTCTGCTCCACAGGAAGGAATAAAATAAGACTGTCAGGCATTCACATGAAGGGCACTTAGGCATGATGGGTCCAAAAAGTCCATCTGTTCCCACACTTCAAATTACTGTTCCAGGTGTTTGGAAGTACACCACAGAAAAATCTTGTGATTCAAAGAAAACGATAATGGTACTGATTGTCCCTAAGAAATAAGGTAAAAAATATCATTTCTGCCCTCAGAAGAAAGCTGTATTTTTTCGTGTGTAGTTTCAGGATGAAATTCATTTCCTCAGACAGAGATCCAAGAAAAAAGTAAAAATAAGTGAAGCAGGCTGATAGGAAAGTTTCAAACGATAGATAGAAAAAGAAATGGGTCTCCCATTCCATAAAATATGCAGACTTTGGAGAGAAAAAAAAAGAAAGCCAGACCAACAAAGATATGCTTGCATTAAACCCTAGAGGTTAGAGAAGACTATAATAAGAACTTTTCAGCATTATGGTTTTTTGAATTTTGTTTGTTTGGTTGGTTTTTTTTTCCCTAGTTTAATTGGATTCTTTAATGGAGAAAAAGATACAGCAATACAGAATGTGAAGGGTTTACTAGCATTGCATATTAATGATCAGGGAGTGTCTAATTTCAAACAGGTTTGTTTTCATGGAACTCCACTGCTCCGTCAAGACGTACTTGTAGGATTGTTCCATGTTTAATGTAATGCTCCTGCATAAAAGAGGAAAAATCTCTCAGCAAAAGATGATTTGGAGAGTCTTACTCTAATTGGGTGGAGTAGATAACTGACCTGATATACCCACAGTTTCCAAAGAAGCTCTTGAACTGTTCTAGGGACAAGAAGAGGTGACTGCTGTTTGATTAAAATTTCTACTGCTTACATAATAATCTTATAATTGCAAATACGGTATCACTACAAATAATCATGGTAGTGCAATATATTTTTCTGATAATGTTACATTGCAAAAATTATTCTAACTTCATGCAAGATAAATTGTTTAGCTGAAGGCTCAAAACAATTCTTCAGTTACACTGAATGTTTGTTAAAAATAATGCATTTTGTGTAAACATAATATTGGTAAATTAAACCAAACAAGAGATGAATTCTGGAGAATCAAAAAACAGTTTCCTCACATGTTCCTATTCCTCATACTTATTTCTTCTTTTGAGTGGTTTTTCAGTCTTAGAATATTCCATATTTTTGACAGCCCATTTGTCATTAATACATTTTTTAAACTGTAACAACTTTTCATAAATAGAATTTAATATTTGCAGGCTTCAGGCTTCTTCTACATCATACATAACTATAAGTTGATGAGAGTCAGAAGAGAGTGAATGAAAGCTGAAAAATGTCACCAAGTCTTATTGCAGTCAAGTTAGGTTGAATTACAAAAATTTCATTAAAGGTCAGAAATCAAACTTTGCCTTTAATCTTTTTAGTTCCACAGGGTTAGTTCTTGTAAGCCAGTTTGCAGCACTGAGGTATCCTAGCACACTGGCACATTTAAAACCACGCTGCACTAGAAAATGTGTTTGTAAGAAGGACAATTGATGGACAAAATTATGAAGATAATTGTTTAAGCTAATGGGGCTTTTGTCTTCCTCTCTCACTTTCATCTGTAATTCTGTGAATCCAAGATAAAAGTCAAAAGTGTTGTTTGGGGTTTCATCCTCAAAAATGGCATTTGCCCTGACTATTAATCCAAATTGTGTTATAATGGAGTGTAACCATTAAGTGAATCCATTTTTGTCTTAGAATCCACTCATTTAAAAGTAGTGGGAAACCTTTGACATATTTCTGGATACTTTGCATGAGACTATAATCAGAAATTTCACCAAAACAGTACTGACATTTATTTCTTACTAAAGGAAAAAGGAGACCAAAGTGTCTGGTTCTATGAATATTTCCTCTCCTCACTTTCATAAACATTTCAGGGCATCAAATGTTTGAACAACTATCCACTCTGCAAAGTGTGGAAGTTAAGGTAGTCAGTTGTCTAATTTAAAAATAAATATAAATATACATGTACATATACATATACAGCAAATATATATACATAAAAATATACATATACATCTACATAATATAAATTTCTATGTCTGTATATATATATTAAGGGGTCTTCAAGAAAAAATTGTTTTTAAAAAAGCTGGGATATTTCAGAGAGTGACTTGACAGTTCTGAGCAAACAATTTTATACAGGCTGAGTTCAAAGGTTCACAGAGAGCACAATGTTCACATTAAATTTCAGAACAACTGAGAAATTATCTACCTAAATCTCAGCTTGTTAAACTCTTTTTAAATGACCTTAAATTAATATGCAAGTAATGCAAATGCCCATTTAAATGAAGGATAAACTGTCAAGTGGAGGTGCAACATACTATAAAGGAAGACAATGCAAAAAAGGCAACTCCTACATATATAAATAAGGATCAGAGGAATCTTAATTATCATAAAACTTTCATTTTTATTATTTATTTTCATTTTAAAAAATAGCACTGATTAGGTAAAACTTGAAAGCAAGCACAATATTTAACCAGCATTTAGAATTAAATTAAGATCCTAGAGTAAATTTCTGAGATCAGTTAATTCCAGAATGCAAGTAGGTGAAGAACAGCCGGATGAAGAAAAACCTTCTTCTAGTAAGATCAGGAATATTTTTGCATTTTCTCTACTGTGGTAGAATGAATATTAGCAGCTGGTTTTTCTCACCTGTAGAACTACAGAAGAAAGATAAATTGCAACTTAACTATGACAAGGTTTATTATATGACACATAGAAGGCAATAAGATGGCAAAAGAAGAATACAAAGTCTGCTCTGACTCAGTCATGCCAGACATGATATCCTTTCCCCAGAGAACAATTGTCTCTCTACTCTTACCTACATTATTGTGTTTATCACAGATTAATGAGATTGTAATATACATCTTGATGTGATCTAGTCAAATCTCTCCTCCTTTTCCAAGAAAATTATTGGCAGAGAAAATGTTACAGATAAAATCATAGTACATTAAATAATTATTATAGTAATAAGAAGAAGAATAAAAGAAGAGGGAGAAGAAGAATTAAAGAAGAAGAAGAAATGAAGAAGAAAAGAAGAAGAAGAAAAATTTTATAACAGTATATTCATTGAAAAGTCTGCTCAAAATGATAAGATGCATTCGATTTCTCTTTATTTTTTTGAATAAAATATCCATTTCAATCAGCAGAAATTTTGTTTTGATTATGATTTTACCTAGATAATGTCATGATGTTTTTGTTTAAATAATAAAATATATCTTTTTTATATTATGGATCTATAATATAATGTATATTTTTGATTGGTGATTATATGCTTAGTTTTTTCTTTTATCAGTAGAAATGTGGATGAAATTTAATCTGAAATGACAATAAAATTCATTAGCTTTGTCTTTTTAATTTCCCTTTTCCCTTGAAATATGATTTTGGAAAGATTTTAGCTTCTTCCAAAACTACATTTTTGACTACAGGTTGTCAAACATGCACCTTACATCTAAGGCATTCAAATGCAATAAATGTTTAAGTTTTTTTTTTTTTATTTGGGTTTTTCCCTCTGTATTAACCCCTCTGATAATCCCTCTGTATTATTGAGACTAAACTGTTCTATCTCTAGGCTTGTTTTAATTGTATTTACCAAACTGTTTTTATTATTTTTTATAATTTGAAGCAGATGAGACATATTCATCAACAAAAAATCCTTAAGATAACCTCCTTGAAGATATTTTTGAAATTAGAATAATTAGCTGCTTCTTGTGAAAAGAGAGTTTGCAGCTCATTGAACTAAATATTTTAAAAGGTAGGTACAAACCCTCTGAAGCCTGTAAGGTGCTGGTAGGATACTTGTATGATGCCGAAAAATTATCACCAAAAGAAGATTAGTGGTCAAATTCTGGTAAGCTGCAGTATTATGAGAGCAAAGATTTACTAAAGAGAAAAAAGCACAAAGCAGAGAGGATGAAATAGTTTCATGATGTTTTATTTTTAAGAGAGTCACATTTAGATGAAAAACTCATCCCCAAAGACTCACTTCTAGGTAGGGGAGAGATACTGGGAATCGGCATTATACTCATTTTAACTCTCATGAGCACTTTGGAAGAAGACTTCAGTCATACTTAAAGTTGTATATGTCTTAATGTATAATAATCATTATCAAAGTCTTGAATTTTGCCCTAGAATTAGTGAGTGTGAAAGGTACATGAAAGGCAGTTTATTCTTTTAGGTGGGAGGCAAAGAAAATATAAGGAAGAAAGATAGAACAGAGTGTCATTCCAGGTGTTAGAACACATGAGGATGCTAAAAAATTTGTATAATAATATACACAAAAGTTATGTATAACATGAAAGTCACGCTTTATTCCTGCTTCTTTTCCCTCTTAATTTCTTCAACTGAAAAGCAAAATCACTTCTTTGTAAGAAAGTGTCACACCTTTTTGATAAATTTTAACATTAGCTAGTTTTTAAATTTAAATTTAAACTAAATTTTTACAAAAGCTAGTATTTTTTAAAGACTCCCAAGCATGATGGCTCAACAGGGACAGGAACACTACAGCTCCTAGACGCATGGTGCAACAAGTAGTAAGGCTAAGACACCACAGGAACATGTCTGCACACATTAGCAATCATGAAGTAACCAAGTACTTAAATATTTGCTCTAAAGGTGTTGCTAAATGTCATTGACGTCAGCAAATTTGCTAAAAAAATACTTGGACTCTGAGTACCACTTGAAAGTTTCAGAGAGGGAAATTGTAAAAAATATTACCTTTTACAGAAAAAAATTATTTTAAGACATGACTCCTCAGAATACACACAATAAAGCCTTTTAATGTTTTGATTTGTTCATTTACAGTGTTGGACAGCAAAAGGTGCATAAACTGATGGAAATATTTTGAGCAGAAACTTCTGAGGTTTGGCTCATTCCAAAAATATTTTGAAGTAGCTCTTTGTGAATGGGACCACTTTTAGTTCTGAACCAACGGGAAAATAATGATGTTGCCAACATGAAGATGGTCTAAAAGACATACTCTTAATACAACAAAACCCAAGTAAACTCACTTAACTCGATGCAGTTAGATAACTTGGGTACTAAATAGGCATGTTTGCAGAACAGGTTTTTCCCTCAAGTAATAATTTAGGAAATTTTTTTGTCATATAGTCTTACTCAGGAAACTTCAGCTTGTGACTGCAACTTGAAGCACACATACGACAACCTTACTGTGATTGGCTGGCAACTATTTTAGCAATGCCATGCAGGAGAGATAAGTTCATTCAGTTAACTGATCTGGCTGATTTGATTTGCACCAGTGGAATTTAGAATATTGTTTGAAATATTTCTAAATCTTGGTTTACTCTATGGATTTTACCAAGCTGTCTATAAATGGGACTTAAATTCAGTATAGTTAAACTAAAAAAATTGCAGGATGATTCATATCTCTTGTTTACAATAATTCTTCAGAATCCTGAATGGAAATTATTGAGAATAGAAAAAGAGGGTCATGCTAGTGTGCAGTGGATAAAAAGCACAGCTGAGACTTTAATTCCAAATAAGCACCTCTGCTTTCCTCCACCCTGCTCTGGTGAGAGACAGAAACAGAGACTACAGGTTAAGGTAACAGTCTACTGAAAATTAACAGCAATGGAAAGAGAAATCCACAGTAACAGCAGCAATATTAGTAACAAAAATATACAAAAGAGAAGGTTCTTTACACTCAAAAGGTGTTCACACCTCAACTCAGTTTCATACGGCCAACTGAGACAAGGACAAGGTGGTGGATGCTCTCCCCAGCTGGTGTTTCTTGTCCCTGAACCCAAGCCAATAAAAACAAGATGGAATTATCCACATTGCCTCAACCACTTCTCAGACCGCTGGGCTCAGCTGTGGCCAGCAGAAATCAGCTCAGCTCAGCTCAGCTTCTTTCCACTTGGCTTGGGTTCGGCTCCTCTCTGCTTGACTTGGGTTTGGCTCCTCTCCGCTTGACTTGGGCTCAGCTGGACTTGGTCTTCCTCTACCACTGAGCGCCCATGGCTGTTCGCTGAGCCTCGTGCACTCCCCTGGGCTCAGCTGGGTTTGGTACTTGGAGTTGTGTTCTTCCCAAGGGACAGGGAAGGAATGAGCAGTGGCAGGAGAGAGACAAAATCTATGGTGTTGGTCCTGCCAACTTCCCCAGGCGAGAAATGGAACAAAATGGTGCTGTTTCCAGGGTGCATTCACTTTTTAACTCCCCTAGAATGGGAGTTAATGCCCCCAGTGATGAAACGCTTGGTACAGAGTTGCGACCTAGCCACACCCACACAGCTCTACGCTCCTCCCTCCACAGCACCTGCAAGCAAAACTAGGACATAGCATGATATGACTTCGATAAGTGTTGCAGAATTAAATAATTAGGTTTGATAAAGTCACATTTTGCAGGTGTCAGATCTTCTCTAAAGGAAAGGTAGATAAAGTAAATTTATCTCATAATGCTGGCTACCTCTATTGTGAACATTTGAAAAGGATTAATTTTCAAAAAATCCCTATAATCCCTAAAAAATCCCTATGTGTTTGTCTCAACTCCTTTTAATAATAAACTTGTATTACTTATGTGGAATAATACTCAGAAGGTACTCCTCAGACCTGATTTTCAATTCAGATGTAATTGCAGTAAGCTGAAGAATGTAAGAAAATTATTTTAACTTAGCTGTGATCATGTCTAGAACTGGTTTATAAGGGCTAAAAAGTTCTGCATTACATAAATATTAAAATTGACCCTGAATATGGAGTTTTTTTACTATGAAGCCCTTAATTTCACAGGTTTATCAGTGTAGCAGTTGTATTTTATCTACATAGGTTTCTTAGTGAGAAGTCAACTTCAAACAAAATACGAACAAAAGGATAAAACACTGCCTAATGCTCACAGTAAAAATTCCTATGCAATTAGAATGCAAAAAAAACCCCTGTATGCTTTGTTTTTATTTTATTTTTTCGCCACCATGTCAGAGGTTACAAAAAGGTCATTAACCTTTGTTCATAGAGTTTAGACCACTTCATTGCTCTTCTGATCTTAGAATTTTGAAACAAATGATCTTTTGTACTTGCATCCTAGCATTTGTTATGCTCATTTATTAAGGACTATTCATTATAAAGCAAAAAGGAAAAAACCAAGCTGTTTCTATCCAGGGTCAACAAAAGTTAATCAACTGGGCAGTTCACAAAAAACTGTATCGATTTCTACCATGTTGTCTAGCATAAGGCCTCCAAATTGGAGAAGTTAAAGCAATCTAAGGACACATAGTTGCTGTGCATGAGTCCAAATTTTAACACAAAGATTTAGCTTATTTCACACTGTATGGAAAATGTTTTTTATATACTTATATCTTCCAGCTAAGCTTCTACATTTTAAATATTCATGTTTAAAATTTGATTTAAGCAAAACTATTTTTAGGTAATATTTTGGAGTAATTTGAATTTTAAATTTATGTTATTTTTACCACATTTTATGAAAGTGTAATAGGCTGGTCCATGTCATATGTAACACAACTGTGTTCTCTTGGTAGAAGAACTATGCAAGAATGAGGACTGATGCATTTATAGCTACTGATAAGACACTTACAGGTGGGAGCAGTCTCATAAGAATGAGTGTGAAGGAACTCTCTGATTAAATGTGAAGGGATTTTAGTTTTTTGATAGCTACAGTTTTATTTTATTTCTCACAGAAACTGTTATGACTGTGTTCTCTCTTCTTCCCATGAATAAGCATCTGCATTAGTCAGCTCTGCAGTCTCCTGTATTGACTCACTACATTAAAGCTTCCAAAGGCAATTATTTGTGTATATATCACCACTGATACTCCTGGGAAGTTTGACTTTTCATCTACATTGAAATTACTACAATAAGCATGTCTCTGAGGAAGATGAAAATTTTAATCTTACTAAGGAAACAGTATTGTTCCATTTTGGTAAATCAGATATGTCCTGTTGTTAAAAGAGATATTTTTCATTGCATGTCTTATGGCTCTGTGGAGGAAGCTGTGCATAAAGGGATGTGAGCGAATTACAGTAAGAGGAGCTACATAATCTACAACCATCACCTCTTTTAGAAATCTGCTTTCTGACCTTTCAAGTCTGTCTTGGTTTAGGGCAAATTTGGGAGAAAACTTCCAAAGGGATTCCTCTACAAAACAAATCTAAGCAGTCCCTCCCTAACTGGTTCAGGAAAAAGAATTCCTCAGAGAGAAGTGGAAAAAAGTGTTTATTTAACAAAACACTCCCCAGCACAACAAATGAGCAATACCGAACAACAAACCCTCTGGCTGCTCCGCAGAGATGACAAATTCCCAGAGTCTCTCTCTCCCGTGGCTGCAGCTCGGCTCGCTCAGTTGCCCTCAGTCCCTCTGGGGCTGGGAAAGGCCGGGCCCAGGCCAGGCCCAGGGGGCCACAGGTGTGAGCTCCTGGTGCCCTTTTGGGTTTTGAGTCCAGAGCAGGTTAAACAGCTCCAAGAAAAAGACAAAAAAGAAAACCACAGTCCAGAGAACTTCTCTGCCTCAGCTGGCCAAAAACTAACAAGAAGCAAAGGAGAGCTCTCTCCTGCCGTCTGCACTGCAGACAACATGGGTCATGTGTGGAGGAAAGCTGAAAACTCTGATCTTTATGCTACCTCAGACATTCCACTGCTTGTCCTTCACTCTCAGATCCAGTTTCAAAGGTGCAAAACTTATTTCTGAGCTAAACAGATGAATGGGGATACTATTCAGCATCAACCCAGGACACAGTCTTAATATTTGTGTACAAAAAACAGTCTGAGACACAAATATGAGTCAAAACTTGGAATCATGGAATCACAGAATTATTTGGGGTGGAAGGGACCTTAGAGACTATCTAGCTCCAACACCCCTGCCATAGGATGGGGCACTTTCCACTAGACCAGGCATCAGAAACCAGAATTGGGAGCATTATACACGGGTAAGCAGAGGAAAAAATCGAAACCTATTAGAAGGCAGATAAAGAAAAGTTTAAAAGTAGCAATTTTTACTCTTTTTTGTCTTCAGAGTGAAGCAAAGAAGCTGTAGATGCAACTCTGTTGCATTTCTGAAGTTCATAGTGTGAACACAATACTTTCAGATAACATCAAGGTACCTGCTACCAACCAACATGTGTTTTTTATTCATTCATCACTAGGTAAATAAAACCTGGGAGAAGAAACAGACAGATTTCTCTCTGTTGTTAATTACAGAAAGAAAATGTATCCTGGAAAAGAATGTTGAACATACTTCTTTTTTTATATTGGTTTCCAAGCAGAAAATTGAGAATAATTTAAATTAACTTTACCTTGCCTTAGCAAAATAAACTTGAATCAGCAGTGCAGTTAATCGATAGAGTAGAATTATTTCATTTGAGTAAAGGATTATCACCTATGAAATATTTGTGTGAGAGCTATGGCTAAATAGCAGACACAAGGATCAGGAAATAAAAGGTCTGATAGATGATTCTGGTAGTCATCTGTGTAAGTAGATGTCTCCACTACATATTGCACTCTTAAGGACCAGTCTTTAACTTTATCTAGTGTTTGTGTTATGGAGTCTACTAAGGCAGCTGAGAGACCCATTTTGATAACAGCTACTTCAGATCTGGACACCTGTGCTGGAGGAGGCACTGCACGGTTTGTAGGCTCATCAGGACAGGAAAGGATAGATTCTTTTAGACAGTCAGGTACTCAGATTCTGTTTAAATCAGTTCTTAACATGTTCTAAAGATGGTCTTCTCTGCCAGCTACCTACCCTGTTGGAGGGAATGTTGATGAGATGGTGTTATCAGGTGTCAAAATGAGAATGGAGTTGTGTACACGTTCCCTTTTTATTGACAATAATGAGCATGCATCACAGTGGGACAAGGTTGGAGAGCAGGAAATTGGAAGAGGGAGAGTATAAGCAGGACTAGTTTTGGTACAAGTTTCATGTTCAGATAATCTCCATGAGCTAGGTGATAATTTGAAGCTTTATGTTACATTCTAAATTAAGGTTATGTTTACTCTAGGTATGTGACACAGATTTGTTCCCTTAGTTTCTGTGTCCTTTTAAAATATGACTGCACCAGGGGATTTGCTGTGAGTTTTGGCACCAGCTATCTTTTTCCCCTTTCTTTTTGTTGTTTATTACAGAAAGTCAGACAATGAAATTCGAAAATTACCCTTTCTGGCATTTGGCTGTGACACTTTTTTTTTTGTCAGCTTCATGTTTGCCTCTAGCTGTGACAAACTGAGATGCTACTTCTAGTTTAATGCTGGCTTCCATTCCCTTTGATTCTGTGAAGGTTTTCATCTTATTGGTGGATTGGCAGATTTTAGATTTTTCAAGGATTGTTATATTCAGAATCAACCCCTTAACCACATGAGAAATAGCTCTACTTATTGGTGAATCTATTCATTTGAATTTGCATTTATAAAAATATTTTTGTTTCATACATGTAAAGTAGATAGTGGATTTTAATTGTTATCCCATAAAAGACTTGTATTTGGAAAATATAGCAAACAAACTGAAAAAAAAAATCACAGGTCACAAATTTTGTACCCAGATTAGAATTCAAGACTTCGGTTACTATAAGGCTATCAAAACTCTGGCTTTGATTTTAAATTGTGTTTGGATCTGAAGTTACAAATCAATTTCACTGAACTTCTTGACATCTATCTTCCCCTTGAATGTAGTGTAAGGCTAAATAGAATCTTATTTTAATACTTATTAAGGAATCCTTCATCTAAGCAGTAATATGGTACATATAAGGAAATTCAAATAATCTAATCCTTCTCATATATTATATTCTTTAATTTTACATTTCAGAGTCATGAAAGTCTTTTACAAGGCTTGTATATTATGAAAATAACAGGTTTACAGGATGTAGACACATATGAAAAGGCTGTTTTTCACAATGTGTTCAAGTAACCCATCAGTGGCAGTCTCACACTGGTATCAAAAGTCAAAAAAACATCCGCAAGTGAGAAAAGGGGATGCTAATAGCTTCATATTCCAAGACCACTAATGTCTATGTTGTCTGATATACTCAATACATTTAAGGGGTATATTGCAGTCTATCAAGTTGCCCAGCCCTACAGTTTATAATTTGAGCTCATCACATTAATCTTTCAATTTTAATACGGCTTACAATACTTCTTTTAATTAATTGTAGAGAGATTTTTGTGCATATATATGCATTAACTTTTGAGAGTTACTAATAATAATGACATTACAACGCATTACAAGCAATGTCTATTAGTTTGGTTAATTTGTCAAAGTTTCACATTAGCTCACCATGACTATTTTATTTAGAAGTTACCACACATAAAAAATTAACAGTAATCCCTTCTATGATAGAAATTTCTATTTATTTTGTAATAAGGTAATTGGTTGATAAAATTAATGAAAATGTTACATTTGTGTGTATGTGAGCTTACTACATGACAAATGAAAAAGATCTTGGCTTTGGGATTTTACAATGCAATTATACCATTGAAACACAACTGTATTGGTACCCAGAAGTGGAATCATAACATTTAAGAAATGAAATATGATTAATCATCCAGTTAATTCAAGCAGAGATAAATGGCAATTACTGTAGTTTAGGGTATATTTTCAAAGCTGGGGAGAGGTTTAGCCTCCAGGTTCCCAGTGATTTTAATGGGAGTTGCAAAGCACAGTCCCTCTACATCGCTTTGAAAGATTGCCTCTTGCTCTAATGTGTTGCCATTAAAACTATCAAGAAAACTCACGGGATGTGAAAGCTGCTTCATCTTTTTGACACGTTTCTCTATGGAAAAAGCAAGGACTGGCAGGGGAGAAAACCCACCAGCTCCAACAAGAAAAACCCTATTAATTCAAATATTCTTGCTTTATGGATATGAAAGATTCATGCTTAATTTTACTGCATACTATGCATTTTTTTTAATGCCTATCCCATTATATGGGGTTATATTAATTACAACCAGTTTATGGATTTTCTGATATTTTCTCTATATGGATGAGTCCCAGCTGTATTCAAAATGTGTGGTAAATCATAGGAAATATCTTTACTGAAACAGAATTCCTGTTATATTGAAATCTTTTGGCAGATCTTTCCATAAGAAACCACAGCTACAGCTAGAAACCTTCCAAGGCACCTTGCAGCTTTGAGATTTGCATTCCTGGGGCTTAACTTTGCTCCTAGCAAGCCTTAAATCACTTACTCCCTCTTCAGGAACTTTTAGCTCCTGTTGTCTTGAGATAGTTTCTCCACTACTTGTTTAGTTTCAAAACCAATGTTAAAAAGCACTGTAAATCTAAATTCTGAGGCTCCTCCCAGTTCCTCCCTGCCTGCAAATACTGCTGTTGTTTTGAAAGAGAAAATTCATATGCACAGAATTAGTCACAAGTAATTTTCTGATTAAATTAACTATTTTTAGCTCCCAAATTAAAAAAAAAAAAATACAATGTCAGATCAGTATGTTCTACTTAGGGTTTATGATCAGTATGTTCTACTTAGGGTTTTGTGGTGCTTATGCTTTTAAACCATCTATATGACAATAAAGATGTCACCCAGTTTTGTGGAGCTGCCAGCTTGAACAAGATAACAATGTTCAGAAGAAATGACAACTGTATTAGATAATGTAATGTAATTGTGTATGGGGTTAAAGGAGAGTGTCCACATTCTATAGTTCTGATAAATGTTGACAGCAGCTCAGATGAAATAAAACTGGAAGGACAAGCATTAATTTGACTCTGTTGCCTTCTCGAGATAACACTGTTCATCAGAGATGGGCTTAGCAGAACAGATTACATAGTGGTGAGATTTAAGGGTGACTCTCTGAAGAGAATCTTGTAATGCTTTACCTTCAAAGAATTCCCCATCCTACTACTTTCTTGTGAGATGTCAGTTTACCCCACAATTAAAATGCGTAAAGCTTGCATGTGTCTGGGAAGTGGGAGGGTGTGAAAAGATACAAGAAGCAAACAGAATTCAAGCACCTAAAATGCTAGAAATAATCTGGAAAAAAAGGATCAAAATGACTAAACCAAAATTCATTCTCCCCTCCCCAAGCTTGCTATTCCACTAAATAATGATAATTATAACAAAGAAATCAAACTTGTGAAAGAAAACCAGTCACTGGACAACCCTAAGGAGATGATGACAGAGGCCTAATGAGCTATGACAAATCATTTTCCAGAAGCCATTTAACCTGAGTAGACATCAGAGAGAGAAGGGCTCTCAGCTGACTACCTGAGGAGCCCTTCTGCTAGTAACACTGGAAAAAAGGTATTTAAGATAAGCATCTATTACATTATTATGACTCTCTTCCAGCCCATAAGGAAATGCCTGTGGAGATACTAGAAAAATTCTGAGCTATCATTCCATATAGAACTGTAGCAAAAATTGAAAATAGTCATGAATTTGCCAGTAAGGCAGACAATTTACAAAATCGCAGCTCTAATTTTGGTAAGGACTTCAAATTTATCTTGGGATGATGAATTGGTTACCTGGAACAATAAATAATTCTTTGGAAAGGGTACACTTGAATATGCATGAAAAATGTATATTATTTAACCATTATCTCAGCCACTAAGCAGCATAATGAGTACTTGTGTTACATGAACAGTTTCCACTCTAAGTACTGAAGAAAAATTTGAATCAAAAAATTACTATTAGGAATATTAAAGCCTTGAAGAATTTCCATAGTACACAAGAACAATTCACTGCTTAGGAAGGTTTAATGTAGAGTAAAGATGTAGCTGTAAGAAAAGTACTTCTTAAATATATTCCTGAAGAGCCCAACTTAGGCTGTTAAACTCTGTCAAAGTCATTTGAACTCTTTTTTGAACACCTGTTGGATGTTTCCCTTATTTCTTTTCTCTTGTATGCTAAGACTAGCTGTACATAAAATAATTTATATTTAAATAAATTTTACCAAACCAAATCATGTGTGTCTTTCCAGTCATGTACATCTTTTCCTTTAGGTTAAGCTGCAGGTTGAGAACTGAAAACAGGGGTATGGACAAGGCAGGGCTATATAATGAGTTCTTTGCCTCTGTCTTCAACACAGATGATGAGCCAAAGAGGTGTCAGTACCCTGAGACCATGACTGTGAGAAAGATCAGCTGGCAGCAGACCCTGATATAATGTGGGATCTGCTGCTCCAAGTGGATGCCTACCAATCTATGGGCATAAAAAATCCTCAAAGAGTTAGCTGATGTCATCACAAAATCACTCCCAATGATTTTTGGGCAGTCTTGGGAACTCAGAAAAGTCCAGCTCACTGGAAGCTGGTGACCATTTTCCTGATTTCCAAGGAGGGCAAGAAGGATCCCAGAAACTACAGGCCTGTCAGTCTCACTTCAATGCCTGGTAAGGTTATACAGAAGATTATTCTTGGAGGCATTGAAAAACACCAGGAAGACAATGCAGTCATTGGACAAAGTCAGCACAGCTTCATGAGAAGAAAGAACTGCTTTCGTTTTATGACAAAGTAACCCACCTTATGGGTTCCCTTGATCAAGGGAAGCCAGCTGATGCACTCTTTTTGGATTTCAGAAAAGCATTCAATAGAGTCTCTCCCAGTATCCTTCTGGATAAAATGTGCAGCACACAGCTGGGTAAACACACCATGGGGTGGGTGAGCAACTGGCTCAGGGGTTGGACACAAAGGGTTACAGTGAATGGGGTGACATCAGACTGGTGACCTGTCACCAGAGGGGTTCCACAGGGCTCCATCTTAGCCCTGTGCTCTTCAACATCTTCATAAATGGTTTGAACTTAGCAGTGGAAGGGTTACTAACCTGGTCTGCAAATAATACAAAACTGGGAGGAGCTGTTGACTCCCTCAAAGACAGGATGACCTGCAGAGAAACCTTGGCAAATTGGAGGACTGGGCAATCACCAGCTGTATGAAGTTCAACAAGGGAAAGTGCTGGACTCTGCACCTGGGATGGGACAGCCCTGGGCAACAAAAGGCTAGAGAGCAGTGCTTTAGAAAGTGACCACAGAACTAAATGCAGTAGCATTCATTTGGCAGAGGAAAAGAGCAGTAAAACAGAGTAACAAAAAGGAAAAAATAAGTTCTGTTTGATTCTTTTGGAAACATGCTAAAATTTTAGGTTTTGGTCTTTGACCTACAAAGTCATGTCCCATGAGAATGGATTTGGATGTCAGATAGTGTGTTTACCTTTATAGGACCAATGAGAAGGTCAGAGACAGACATTGAGTACACATTTCTGCCCAAAAGTTCATAAGTGTATTTTCTTGAACACTGGAAGATCTGAAAAATTTAAAACATAAAATTTCAGTCTAATTTTCAATAGAATTTGGTAATACACTTCTGACTGGTTACTTTATTAAGTTGAAATATGAAAAACAACATAAGCTTTACAAGTAGAGTGTAAACTCATTTCTTCTTTTAGTCAGACTCTTGGAAATGTTGAAAGCAAAACACATCTGTCACGAAAGAGAAATGAGGCTGAACAATTTTATGAGATTAACTCCATCAAGGTCATCTAAGCTGAATGATCCACAGGCCCATTGTCAAATCACTGATATATTAGGGTGGGGTACATCAGGGCAAAGACATGAGCTTATGTCTTTCCTAAGTGTTTGACTCTGGTCATTATCAGAGCCAGGATACCGTTCCAGAGTAATATTTTACCTTTGATTCCATAGTGTTGCTTTCCTGTAACAAGTGGACAGAAGTAAAATACATGAAGATTTGTTACTAAGAATAAAGAGTATAATTATTAAATCCTCTCTTAGAAAATGACCAGACATAAACTTTACCTGCTAATAAGGTCTACTGTACTTTCCTCTGAGATTTTCAGAGACGAATTTTAAAGAAACTGTAACTGGAATACCAGATATAAAAGATTTCTCTAAAGCTACATATATCTATATACTAAATACATTTGTACATTTGCAGCTGTCACCCTACAGTCTCTGACCTAGAATACGCGCTAAAAAAATGTAACCATATTCTCTTTTGCACAGCGTATTTGTTACTTTCTTTTTATCTGAAATTCAACCAAATTAATCACCAAGTAGAACAGAAAAATGGAGCTGATAAACTGAAACATGACAAAGGTACATCTATCTCTATATGTGATTGTGTGACAAGTTTCCCCTGCAATCTTTTATTTTGAATAGGTATTTGGTGTAATCCTACCAATGCATTGAGCCATGACATCACAAGCAACAGGTTTGATCATCTCACCCTAAGCTCCCATCCTGTCCAAATTTAAATCTATTTTTCATCATGGGACTGGAAATCACTAGACCAAGTATTCCACCAAGAATGCTCAATATTGGTATTTTTAAATTTCTTTTTTCAAAAGCACTATATGAAAATTATAAGCAACTGCATAGACATTTAAAAAAGAAGTTTAGAAGGCTAATGATTCTCTCAGTGTCTTCATCTTGGCATAAGGGAGAGTCAAAAAGTTTAACTCATGTACTAAAGGAAACACTGGTAAGCTCCAGTGAATTCCAGCTTATCCCTATTGTCATCCAATAAAGTTTGTATCGATACAGCAAATATGGTGGAGTGAGTGACACTACTACTCCCCTTGGCTGAATTTGCTGTGAAGACTAGCTGTCACCACCAGCTCCAGGAAAAGCAGCAGAAATGAGAGAAGGTAACTGTCAATTAATTGTTCAAATGGCACTCTGATGAAGGTTGTGTACATGTCCTGTGTGGAGCTCTCAGATGCACAAATTAGACTTCCTTCTTTCCCTCCTTCCCTCCTTCCTTCCTTCCTTCCTTCCTTCCTTCCTTCCTTCCTTCCTTCCTTCCTGCCTGCCTGCCTGCCTGCCTGCCTGCCTGCCTTCCGCACCTTCTGCGCCTTCCTTACATGTTCTGCTTTGTGTAACAAATTTGTGTTTATGAATTCCCACTGAGCAGGGGAAGACATGTTTGGTTACTGTAGTAAAAACCTAATGCTTTATTGTGAATTCTTGCATCACCTAGAAAGCATCTGAAAATAGTAGAGATATCAAAATGCTTGAATAGCTGAAGACTGGGAAGGCTGTATAGTCTCAATTTGTCATAGGCAG
Source organism: Polioptila caerulea (assembly GCA_013397295.1). Classification (NCBI taxonomy): domain Eukaryota; kingdom Metazoa; phylum Chordata; class Aves; order Passeriformes; family Certhiidae; genus Polioptila; species Polioptila caerulea. Next base: position 172,791 of record VYXF01001315.1, read on the forward strand.
AAAAATCCCTTGAGCTGTCTTTGTATTTTACATTTCACTGCAAGGAGCTGTAACAAAACATTTACAACACTGATCCTGCTCATACATATTCTTTTGTACAAGGCTGCAAGACAAACATTTCTGGTGGGACTGCTTCCACTAGCTTATCAACCCTTTGCACCATGAAAGATAACAATTGTGGATCAGAACCTAATTAAACTTAGGATATATCAAACACATGAAATTTGTATGCCACTATCCTATGATAAGATTTTAGATCTGCTGCCTGTTTCATTTCAGATACCTTAAGATTTTTGCATGCCTCCATAACCTTTACCAAAGCTCCTACGTTCAAAATTCAGTTGTTCCGTCTCAGGAAGCTTTCTTGATTAAATAAATTAGCTTAGTGATCCAGCTCCTACATCGTGTTAAAACTCAGGTTGCCAGCAATTATTCCTTCTGACAAAGAAAAATTTATTTATTGATGTCTGCATGTAACACCATTCAAATAAATCTGTTTCTAAGTGAAGTGTCTGATTTACTGCCTGAGACTATCTGAAAAACATGACCATTCAATCCAATCTCAGATTTACAACTCAGTTCAAAATACACTCAACTGGGTCATGCTGCCTCTAGCCCTGACTGATAATTAACTGATCTGTGATTTGACATTAAACTGAATTATTGGAAAAGGAAAAAAAATTGTATCTTTCAAATACATTAGCAAAATTGTCACCAGATTTTATCTTCTGCTACATCAAAGAGACTTCAAAATAGTTTTTCTCAGGTTTTATTTTTAAAACATTTTAATTAAAAAAGGTCTGCAATTTTCTGAATTGTTGATGGGAACCGGATGCAAAAGCTTGGATTTGCATATGAAAGCGAAACCCCTATGATACCTAACTGTCAGCATTTTTTTCAAATGGGATGTAAACCTGTCAAAGACTCTTTAATGTTATAGCACATGCTAGAGTCTTACTTCAGACTAAATTGCATAAAAAGTAAACATAGTTTACTCTGCCCTAGTTGTCTTCCAAGAACTTCAGATAAAAGTTTTTCAGCCTAGCTTTTTCTGACTTGGGCATAGTGACTCTTAAAATATTCAAGGTAAGCTATATAAATGCAATTGATGTATTGCACTTTATTTTAATGTGGAGATTTTTGGTTTTATTTTTTACAAAAGCACATGTGATTATGATTAAATTTTATGTCTCTTCCCTCTAGAAATGTGCCTAATCCATGTAGGCACATTTAACCCTTTTAATTCAGGCATGTATGACGTGGTTTAGCATATATATTGCTGAACATATATTGCAGGACAGAATCTCACTGATGTGAGCAAATTACTTCCCTACTAATCCCGTTGACTTACATGGAAGTATGGAAATTCATGTTGGTTTCATAACCATTCATAACGGCTCATCTGCACTGTATGCATAAGAGATTTGTTGCTTGTTGGACTACACATTTTTCATTCTCCCCGTCTTCACATAAAATTTTAAATATGCCTTTTGTTCATAGTATCCCATACAGATTATTGTCACAGAGAGGAATGTTGTAGTTTGGTGTTTTTTCCCCTAAAGCAAACTTTTGCTAATACCAGCTTATATTCATAAGGACACCAGTCTTGTATTCAAGTTTCTTCTCCAGTATTGTAATTGAATGAAGGTGTGCATCTTTTCTTCTAGAGCTGATGGCTGCACACATGTACAATCAATTGCCCCTCCTTCCTCCAGCGTGTTTTTTACCTCTGCCTCTAATTGCTTCAGACATTTGCTGAGTGTTGCACACCACTAAACACTCCTGCTCTACCTGAGCACCACATCAGAGGAGCTGGGCGAGAGGTCTCTTCCATTCTTCTACCTGAAGGAAGAAACCTGAAGTGGACAACTCTTCATTACTGATGTGCTAATTATATAGGTAATGATACTTAAATCAGTAAGTAAATAAAAACTTAAATCAAGCATGAAGTGTCAGGTTCAAGTGGATCTAAAAGTGTTTGTATAACAGTAGTTTTCACTAGACTGTGGGTTAACTCTGTGGACTCTAAACTTTGCCTTTTCTGAAACCATTTAGGGATCAAGAGGCTGTAGGACACTAAAAACCATATCAAACAACAGATTAACTTTTATTTAATTATTCTGAGGTCAGAACTTTACTTCCCACTATATTATTTTTTTGTGAGCTTTTTTCCCCTTGGATATTTTCAAGATCAGCAATGTGTTGATTATTTTTAGTTAACTGCTAACAGATGTACTCTATTGAGTACATTTTACTTCCCGTCCTGAAATTTAAAAACTCAAACCAGCTTTAACACTTCCAAATATAATACCTGTTTTATAGCTGCTAATCTGCTGAGTTTCACAACAGGGTCGTTTTTTCATTAATTCTTTGCCTTAAGCCATTCTTCATCTATAATTCTCTTTTACTTTACAGTGTTTAAAAGAGTAGCTCAGCATTGCATGGACTTTGCACAAACTGACTCTCATATATTTCAAGTACAGATTACTTTTTAGTGTTGATTAGGTTTTTCCAATTACTGATTGTTTATTTTTTTCCTCTAGAATTCACTAACTCTGGTTCTCTACCTGTTTACCCTTAATAATGGATAATTCACTCTTCTACATTAAAAAAAACCCAAAACAAACACATAAAAACAACAACAAAAATTTAATGGGAAGTGTACAGATAAGAATAAGCCTGTTGTAACAGGTGGAACTCCAGAACTTTTTTCTTTTATTTGAAGAATATATTCTTTTCTCATATTGATAAGGACAGTAGAACTGGAACAGAACAGTACAGCCTTGGAGAAATAAATAAAGGATTTAATTTAGGCAAATAGAAGTTGAGCAAAACACAAGCAGGATGCCAACTCAGCTCTGCAAATCTGACAAAGTAGAAGTTATGCAAAACAATATTGCACTTACTCAAAAGTGGGAGTCAAGGAACAGGCACCTAAAAAAGACACCAGACATTGAAGACCCCTAAAAAGGACCCCAAAGAACCATGTAAGGANATGGGAAGTGTACAGATAAGAATAAGCCTGTTGTAACAGGTGGAACTCCAGAACTTTTTTCTTTTATTTGAAGAATATATTCTTTTCTCATATTGATAAGGACAGTAGAACNTAACGTAATATATATACATCAAGTAATCAGGGGTAGCTGATGAATATATAATCAGCACATATGACAAAAACTCTCTTTACCTGATGCTGAGGATGCTCGATCAGAGGAAGGATGCTCCAAGTGATAAGCATGCTGCAATAAATAATGACAGATTTCTACTACTCAAAACTGTGTTAGAAAGTTTCTGTTTGGCACATTTCTGAATCAAGATATTCTATATATGAGAATCATTAGCTTAGGTAATCTGATGAAAAAGACACCAGAATAATAAAAATAAATTTACCATAGTGCCTGTAACAAAGACCCCTGATGTAGTTTTTGAGGTACTACTAATGTGCAAGTGTCTTGGTTTAGGAGGATTTAAAGGGGACATCCTAGAATGGGTTACCTTCTCTACAGTTTAACCCATTCTTTTCCAATAAGGAGAAACAAACACAATTAGATAAAAGTGAAAAAAATAAGTTTATTTAAAAAAAAATAACAAACAAAAAGTAACAGTAATAGTCGCTAACTACCAAGTTGCTGAAATCTCACCAATCCTTAGGAACAAGGAAAAAATTAAAATGGTGGAGTAATGCTTCCCCTGGATGGTGACCCCCATTGCCAATTGGTGTAGAGAGACAAAGGTGAAAATGGCTTCTTCTCCCTGCCCCTTTCCAAACCTCAATAAAAATAAAAAATATTTGGAGCAACACCCTTGGAAAAAAGAAACAACTTTGTTGGTCATCTCTCCACAGGTTTGTGATACAAATTTGGCCTTTTATGAATGTAATAAAAATTTGACTTGAGATGTCTCCTGCGACAGCAGAGGGAGGTTTTCTCCCATTTTTTACAAATACAGTAATAAACTAACACTGTTAAGCTCATATTTTTAAACCATTAAACCAAACCACTTCACTGTTTACTCTCCTTGAAATGAATCAGCTGTAAGAACACTTATATCCTTCTGTCTAGATTATTTTTATCTGTATAGCTGAAATATTTCTGCATGATCTCCTATTAGAACTTCCAGCTAAATTTAACAATACTGTGCTGTTTTCTTCTTCTTCCCTGCTTATACAGTTAAGTTAAAACCAAAGCCATGAATGAAATTATCAAGTCTTCCAATTGTTGGTTATTCCATGTAAATAGAGAGTGGTTGATGTTCAAATGCATGTCATTTTTATGCATGTTTACATTTATCTTACTTGCATAATGTAAGGTATCAGTCATCTCATAAGCTTGTTTTCTTATCTTTACAGCAAAAAATTGTAATGACGTCAAATTGTTTGAATTATCATTTCATATGGGGAATATGTACCTTTCTCAAGCTGTTTGCACAAGCTTTTTTTCTGATATTAACTCCAGCTATCAAGAAAAAAAAAAAAATCAACAAATTCCCCTCCCTGAGTCCTAAATAACCTGGAAGAAAATTCAGCAGAGCTTACTCAATTCTTGGTGTGACACATTGTTTCAGACAAAAATTATAATTGTACATAAGCCTTTGTGACAAGAAAATTATAGTGAAATGACAAGTTGCAACATAGTGATTGTGGGAGTCACTTTATCAGTATTTAAGGAAATGACATTTAGCCTATAAAATTTTAGTTTTCCCAAGTTACTCAGCCTAGTAGCTACCCCACTGCTTGAGTGTGGCCAACAACAGCTCATATGATATTGTCATATGTTGATATTAATTAGTTAATGAAATTGCTGAGCTTTCCTATTTCTTATTCAATGTTTTCATTAATGATACAGAAAAAGATCTCAAGTGAACCTCAGCAAGTCTGCAGATGACACCAAGCTGACACACTTGAAGGATGAGATGCCATCCAGGGGGACCCAGACAAGCTTGAAAAGTGGGCCCATGGAATCTCATGAGCTTTAAAAAGACCAAGTGCTGCACCTTGGTTGGGGCATCCCCCATTATAAGCTGGGATATGAAGAGATTGAGAGCAGCTCTTTGGAGGACTTGGGGGTGCTGGTGGATGAGAGGCTGGACATGAGTAGTCTGCCCCTGCAGCCCAAAAAAACAATTGTGTCCTGTGCTGCACCACAGCAGCATGGTCAGCAGGGTGAGGGTAGAGGTTCTGCTGCTTTGCTCCACTCTGAGAGCCCACCTGAATGTCTAGCTATTGGTTCCCCAGCAGACATGGGACAGTAACCTGTTGGAGCAAGTCCAGAGACGATTAGATGATTAGATAAGATGATTAGAGGAATGAAGCACATCTCCTCTGAAGAAAAACCAAGAGAATTGAGACTCTGAAGCCTGGAAAAAAGAAAGCCTCAACCTGATTGCAGTCTTCCAGTCCCTTAAGGGAACTTGAAAGAAAGATGGAGAGATACTTTTTACAAGGGTGATAGGACAAGGGGAAATGGTTTTAAACTGGGATTGTGTCTAGATGAGGTATTAGGAAGAAATTCTTTACTATGAGGGTGGTGAGGCACTGGAACAAGTGACTCAAAGAAGTTGTGGATACCCCATCCTGGAAGCATTTAAGGACAGGTTGGATGGGACTATGAGTAATCAGGGAAGTGTCCCTGCCCACGGCATGGGGCTTGGAACTAGATGATCTGTAAGGTCCCTTCCAACCCAGACCATTCTATGGTTTTGTGGTTCTCTGTATGTTGACTCTCTTCCAAATATGCCCACAAAATCCTCTAGCCCTTAGGTCATTCGATATCAGAGTCCAGTGGAATTTAAGTTTGTGTTCTATTTTGCCCTGTCATTAGCAGATGAGGAATATGCAAAGACACGTCTTGAGATCAAAACACTATGGCCTCACAGTTCAGGGACTCAGGGCCCTAAAGCATTTGTCTACAGAACACTAATTATTTCTTTGTCATCAGTCCTCTTTCACCAAATAAGCACTGATTGGACATGTTTTCCCAAGACAAATTTTTATACTGAACATCTGCTACTGCACAACATATGCTTGTCCTTAAGAAGCTCCAATTAATTATAATCTACAGTTGAAATGAGTAAGGTGGAAAAGCCATTTCCATATCTGTATCTGGCAGGTAGTCATCCAAACTGAATAACAAGGGGTCTCCTTCAAAAAACAGTGTCACCAATACAAAAATTATTATTCTTGAAATGCAAGTATTCATCATAAAATAATTTCCCTAATAATAAATAAACAATTAAGTAACCGTAAAAGCTGATTCCTCCACAAAGCCTTATAGAGATGTAGTTGAAGTGAGTGGAAGGAGCCGCAGGCTTTTTAGGGAAGATAGGCCTGGCTCTGAGAGAATCCAGATCTTGATTCTCCAGTGTAATGGCCTGTAGTAGCTGAAAATAAAATGATTACTTGGAAATACTCAGAAATGCAAAGGCAATGTAAAAAGGAGGAAGAGATTGGTGATGAAAACAATGTCAGAACTTATTTTCTTAGTCCATAAAGGAAATAAAGGATGCCTTAACAGAGAAACATGTAAGTATTTGGAATCCAGAATAACAATCTTCAGCACTTCTCCAAGAATATTTTGAGTTGGAAGGGATCCAGAAGGATTGTGGAGTCCAGGTCTTAAGTGAAAAGCCTGTGCAGGGATCAAACCTACCACCTAGGTGTTATGAGCACCATGCTCTAACCATCTTGGGTGCCTGCTGGTGGTTAATTTGGAATCTCTTCTGTACCCTGCCTTTTTAATCTCACACTGAAATGAAGCAAAAGTACAAAGTATTGACATTTTGAAACAAGGTAAAAACCCTGATTTTGGTGAAAGAAATACTAACTGCTCAAAAATGTGGAGAAAAAAAGATTGAGAACTTTTCCCAGTAAAATATATTTTACCATGTAAATTGATCTCCATGGAACAATAACATTTATCTCTTTGGAGGAATTGTGGTGAGCCAATTAGATGGTCATTTTTCAAGGCATTTTCTTGCTTCCTTTATTATACTTGCAACAGTATTTAAAATACAGGAATTGCTTGTATAATGTCATATTGTTTTTAATTGTTAACCCATGACACTTGCTGAAAGGAGGGGAATGTTACATTAATGTCTCACAATATATTCAAGTATGCATTGTGACCATGTTTGATCGGCATGAAAGAAGCTTAATACATTTTACACATTATTTATTATTCATTTTTTCCATACGAGTCCTGGTGTTCAGTGTCCATACTTGATTATTAAAGTATGTCCTTTAATCAAAGTCCCTGGCTGATTCGAAGGAGAATTTCAGATCAAGTAACTAAAACACATTCTTTGGAGATATTATAGAAATTACAGAAAGGGAATGGCACATTAGTCCAGACTGCTGTCAGTACAAAATTATTCCTTACAAAATATTTTCCAATACTTTTTATAATAAAACTGTTAGTATTCTTAGAGATGGAGCTTTTTCCACCAATTCTCAAGGGAGATTATTTCATAACCAAATAGTACTTAATGTCTAGTTTGATTTTTTTTATTTGGTTGAATTTTCAAAACATGTATTTGCACATCTTTATTGATTTATTTAGTAGAACATAGTAAAAGTAGCATTTCAATATGCATTTTAAGGAAAAAAATGTAAATGTAGTCTATCTTCTACACTTGAAAATAGCATATAGTTAAACTGCTTGCTGCACGGAACAATCTCTGCTCTGCCTCTGTTTATACCCTAAAAATAATTAATAAAAACAAGGAAAAGGAAGGAAATTTTTGAAGTTGTTCTGCCTTTATCGTCTTCAAAATTTCCTACTTGTTTTCAATTATTTAAGTTGTTGCAGAATTTTTGTCTTTGCTTGTGGTAACCTTATCTGATTTTTAAGGAAAAAAGGGAGTAAATCTTATATCAGTTTCATTAAATCAAAAATACTCAATTAACGGTCCTAGTATTCTTTTTCAGATATTATTTTTATTTTTAGTTTCAAATGTCTAAATTGTGATGACTACTGATGCTGGTGACAATAAAAATACAAGGTAAGGAGGGACTATTAAACATGATTTATCAGTTTTGGGTTTTGGGCCTGGGCTTTTTTTTTTGGAGTAAATAGCTGTTACTACTCATATTTTCAACCAGATGGTGTGTATTTTTTAGAGGAACCTAAGCACGGGTCACAGCAGAGGACGTAGGAGACTTTATTTTATTCCACAAGACCTCTCATTTTGCCTTTGAGAAAATATAGAATAGATAACAAAACACAATATCTTCAAACTATAACCACACTTGTCTTCAGCAGGAGAACATAGAATTGGTAAGATCCACTGCAAAATAAAAAGAATTTCAACGTATTTTAAATTAGTCTTTGCAGGTCCTTTTTCTGCAGTCATGTTTATCCGTAAAATGAAGCCCTTCTTGGGCTGAAAAATCACAGTTAAGGCTATGAACTTCTGACAATATGTGAAACATTTAAGGAATTTGCCACTTAAATCTTACTCTTAAACCACATCATAGCTTCTTCATTCACTTACACTATTCCTGGACTTACTTGCTGCTCAGGACTACAAAGAACATTCAGTGCAAATACTGAAACTCTTGTGTTTTCTTTGTCTCTTTCCTACTTTGGCAAGAGAATAGCCACTGATTATTCAGATAAAAATCAAATAACCACAAATATGGGAAGTCTTGTCTGTGTGTGGTGTTATCTCTTCTGAGGTAGGCATACACATAATCTAAATTCTATGAGTTTCTAATTTTGTCATGGAAAATACTAACTATATTATCAGCAGTAAACTTTGTTTAACACAGGAAAGTATGTTCAGTCTTCTTCTGCTCTTGGGAATAGTGGCCAAGATGGATAGTAACAAACACCTTTCATATCTGTCATTTATAAGCCAAAAATTTCTCCACAGCACATAAGAGTTGATGCATAGAACATCGACTGGTGGGCTCCTATTGCAAAGAAGTAATCCAGGAAAAAAGAAAGTTTTTAAAAATCTCAAGAAGTAATCCAGCAGTCAGAATGGTTTGAAGCCATAATCCTGGCTCTACCAGCCAGTGTGCTGTATTGAGTTTCTTAATTTCACAATTTTTATAAGTTTCTTATTATCAAAACACAAATTCAATACACAAACAAACCTATCAATACACAAATACACTTTACCAAGAACAGCTATGTGAAACCAGGACACCTACTGTCTCTTCTATGGGTTTATTTTCCTTTTTCATGACATATACGTGTCTTGTTCTGTATAGATTATTGAGTAGTCTCCCTTTTCATTGCAGAATCCATAAGTGTGGCAGTTCCTGGAGCTGAATAAGTATGCCTAATTTAACATGTACTAACTATAGAGCAGCAGTGTTCTGCTAAGCACTGCAGGTAAACACTGCAATAAGTCCATTCTGTTTGTAGTCCTGGCTAGCATATCCAGACGAACCTGTAGCTAGCTAAGTGAAAGCATTGAAGTCTGGAGGATAAATGCAGATGGAGAAGATACCAAAGTATTTAGAAATCTACAGCTTTCAGTGAGATAGAATCAACGGTGGTCTAAGTACAGCAAGTTAGGGTGGTATTTGGGTGGAAGATGAAGAAAGATCAGACTGTGTCCAAGTGAAGTGATAACAAGCACACAAGAGAAAAGACTAAAAGACAATGGGTAAAATGTAAGCAGGACAAATCAAAAACTGTTGGTGGAATTGCCTTCGTCAAATAAAGCAAATTGTCTGATGATAACTACTAATTAGTTTGAGTATGACCTCAGTAGGTTTATCAAGCTCCTGCTTCCCCAAGAAACTTTGGTGGATAAATTACCTGGTTGTAAATGGGTACAAAACTTTGGTGGTGAACCTTGTTTTCCTCTGTTACAAACTGGTAAATGTAGGTTTACTACTTCTCCTGAGGTCGCACTGAAGTTATTTGTACAGAAGATGTTTCTGAGAATCCTCCCCAACCTGTCAACATTCACTTTTAGGAATTAAGAAATATTAGGGCTCTAGAGAAACAAATGTTATATATTATATAATTTATAGTGTAACTTCTTTCCAAGGTCAGTTGGTACAGGACTTCAGAACTAAGTTAGATGAAACTGTGGAATATCCTCATGGAGTAGTCTATAGATATCTTCGCAAGATACTATTTTTTAATTTATTTTATTTTTATTTTTCGTTCCTCTTAACCCTAGAGTTTCTACAGCTGCCAGTTGCCTCCTTTTGACAGCTCATCACTCCTGAAAAATGTTTTGGATAATTTCCAGTTCATTTTTGCAGGAAATGAGGATTTGCTTCCTCACTTGGGATACCTGCTGCTAGGTTTATTCACTAATAAGCATGATAAATGTTTTAGCCTTTGATCATTGTTAAATTAACAAGTAAGCTCCATAGAAAAGAAAGTCTTTGAGGCTCAGAGGCTCAAGACAGTGAATGTGTTGGAAATATGATTGATTGTCTTGCTGTGAGAAATTTCCATAAAAAAAACTTTTATCATGCTGTTAAGTTCTGAACAATTAAATCAAAAATGAAAGATATCTAGGTTCCAAAGAAGACAGGAGGAAGGAAGAAACAGAATATACTTGATGTGACTTTGTTTCAGTCTGTATAGACTGATTTTCCTGGAATGTTTTTTAGGTTTTTCTTTAATTATTGTTTTTCATCTGTCTTACTTGAAGGATTATCTTCCTACATTGGCAAATTATTTTTATTCATCTTCTTTCTTTTTTCCATTTTGCTGAGTCTAGCAGGGATTAAGTTAATTTTCCTTATAATATTCCTTGTGGTCCTCTGCTTTAGATTTGCGACCAATCCAGTGGTGATAATTCGAGAATGTATCAGTTGTTGTTCAATCCTCCTTGCACAATATCAGGATACTATATGTTTTTTGTTCTGTTTCTCCCAGACTACAGGCTGGAGGCAGGCAAGCGATATTCTGTAATTACCTTACTTATGAATTTCATACTATTGTATTTGCAGAGTAATATTCACTTATGTAAGAAAACTTCAGCATATCTAGCTTTGATACAGATAACAATATATTAATCATAGCAGGAGATTTAAATTTAATTGAAATGTATTTCCTGAAAAGCAAAAATGTAAACGTGACCTTGGGCTAGCATTTTCGGAAAGTGTCACCCCCTCCTTTTCAGGGTATGGCAGTGTGCCCAGAGGGTACTCAGTCTTCATGAAAGATTATTCAAATTCTTGTATGTATGTTTAATCTATCAAACATACATACAGAAATAAGTTTGTGAAATGGTATAGGTGGCTGGACCAGCCTTTTAAAAGGGCTTACAGTTTATGTACTTTAAGTTAAACATACAGGAGAAATACTGACATATTCTCAAGCGGTCAAAACAGCAAAAAATTTTACTGGCAACTCAGAAAATCAGAGAACTTTGGAAAAAGTTTAGAGCAGCATTAAATCAACTTAAAACCATCCACAAAGCATTAATTAGCTAACTCCAAGCCCATGCTATTTTATGTTAATTAAAACTCAGAGAAGAGGTAAATAGGTGAAGAGAGAATGAAAGATAGAAAAGATATAGAAAAGAGCAAGTGTAGCTGCCACTCCTGGTTTCAATGGTGTTCAGTTAAGAGAAATTCCAAGAGAAGGTAGGGTCAAGACCTGTGCCTGCCTCTTTTTGAGAGTTAAGCACCCTTTGGCTTTCCTGGGCCCTTCCCCAGGTGGGAGTTCCAATCATCTGGCCACTCTGGGGCTGGGATGGGGCTCCATGGTCAGGGTGTGGAGCATTGCCTGCGATGTGCCAGGGACTGGCAGCTGCTGTGGGGCCAGGATATAGGCTGGGGTGGGATATGTGGAGCAGGACATTGCCTCACCAGAACAAGGCCTGACCTGACTCTTTCCCCACACACACCCAAAATGTTAAAAGCCAGGAATCTCTTGCAGTCTCTCACACACAGTAGACCCACCTTCCTGTATTGCAGAGGTGCCTCTGAATCTTTTTTCTCCTGTATATATACAATGCCCAGTAACCTTGTAACCTTGTCATTCATCAACATAATCCTAATTTCTCTTCTTCTTTAAACAAAATGCCAGCTAACATCCTAGTTTCCACTGGTGCCATTCAGAAAGTTTATAGTGCATGCCATAGATCACAGTCTGTTACCACTTATTTATGAATGGGTCATTGGACAGACAGTATGAAGTACCTGGCCTAAAACAATGCAATATTACAAAATTGTCTTCCCTTGAGGCCAGCAATCAGATTGTTACTGTGGGAGGCCTCTAGTAACACGCAAATATGCATACCTATTGGCTCACACTTTCTAATTAAAATTTAAAGCTTTCTTCTTGAGAACAGAAATATTTATTACTTTCTTCCAGTCTTTGTAAACACTTGTCCTTTGTTTCAAGTCTTTGATGTTCCTTTGTTAACAAAAAAGGAGGAAAAAAATCATCTTTCCTTGACCTTGGCAGAAAGCTTAAGAGATTTTTAATGTCAGTCTTAGATTCACAGTTGTACGAATCCATCCATCCTATTTGCTTTTTTATACTCTATACAAAAAAATATTTGCCGTATTTTTTTTTTTACTCTGCAAAAACTTTCTAGGGGAAAGTAAATCTGGCTTTGCACATAATCTCATTTTGTACCTTGCTCTTTATACCGCAGTCTTTGTTACTCACAACACAGAAAGTTTCATGGTCTGCCTTAATTCATGGTTTTATATTATCTATTGTACAGTGGAATATTATCCATGGATATGTGTGAAAACCCTGTGACAAGTCTCTTATTCCCATTTTCTTCACAGTCTCATTGGAAAATAATTATTTCTCACAACTACACTTATTAAATTTGCAAAGATAGGAGGAGAAATATCCTGCAGCACTATTCTTCTCTCCCCATGAAAATCTGTCTTACCAATGTCCTTCCTGAAATGTACTTTTACAACAGAAGATAATTCAGATTTTTACAAGAATTAACCACAGAAATACTCTGCTTTAAATTGAAGACTGCCAGCTCAGCAGTACTATTGACTCAGTATTGAAATGTGCTGACAGAAAACAAGAGTGGACATGTAGGAAAAAAGGCAGGGAACAGAAGGCACGGATTGGAAACACCAGACACCAAATCTGCTTCCTAAACCAAGAGCACTTGTGGAGACACGCACCATAGGTCAGATATTCAGCAGGTTAGGTCAATATAATCTGAAGAATAATAACTAATAATGTTTTAAATGGATTCCTTTTCCTCCACTGTCCCAAAAATCTTTTATTTTTTAATACTGAAGCTGTTTTCACATTGTCTTAGTTTGAAGACAAGAGTGCCTGCTAGGGAAAGCAGGAGCCTCTCACGCAATGGAGGATGCGAAATTCCTCCCTCTGACTGACTATAATTTTGAAATTAAAGGGGCTCTAAGGCAAAGAATTTGATCTAAGAATAACAGTTCTTTACTAGTGAGTTTAACAAGATAACAATAACTACAGCATTAACAGCAAACAGAGTTAGGAAAACAGTCACAGTCTCTTCGATGCTGGCGCCTTTCTGGGGGGCGAGCTGGAGTCCCGAGGCAGAGATGGATCTGAAGCTTGGCGGCAGGACTGGAGCTGTGGACAACGTCCCGGCAGGGCAGGAGAGATCGGCGTGGGGTTTGCTCTACCAGAGCAAAACTGAAGCAGCCGAGGGTGCAGGGCCACGGGGCCACAGCTCCCGGCAGGGCAGGAAGACACCCGGGTCTGAATTCCAGGGGGGACCCACGAAAAAGTCACTCCGAGCTCAGCTCCAGGTGAGGTCTGCTCCTGATCTCTCCGCAGTCCCAGACCAAAACCCCAAACTCCCTCTGTTCCCTCCGAGCACCTCCAGAGAGAGGAGTCGGCTTTTGTCTCTTCTAAGTACTCTTAAGTGCTCTATAAGCATCCAGCAGTCTGCTTCCTAGCAACTCCTTTTTGGGAAACAAAATTCTATAAGAGAGCACCTCAACCCCCAACACACATAGAGAACTTAAGTGCCCTCCTTATACAGTATTATAACTGTGTGTTCAGTCACTTTAGGCAGAATTATACAGACTTTGAAGTAACAGAATAAACACTCTTTTCATTGAACCTTGGTATATGAAGTAGAAAGAGATATGACCACCGCATTTGTTTTATGAGGAAGGGGTAGCTGTTATTCACAACTCAAAACAGGAGTGTGAGATTGTTCCTCCCAGCTCAGAGTGGGAATACCGCAAGGTTGATCTGGAATCCAAGAAATGGGCTCATTTTAGTGTAAACATCTCTTAATCTATTTGTAACAGCTAGTTTAGGCCTGTGCCAGTTCACCTTGGGTTTATTGAGTTATTTGTTTCATGTGGATCCTGCTTTTGCTAAGCATTCTACTTAGAGACTGTATATAGGAAAAATATACTCTGGAAATATACTTTCTATGGTGCTCAACCTGTTAATATTTCAGCAGTCCATGGATCTAGACTCATTCCCCAGAATCTCAAATCCAGAACCTTCAAAGTTTTTTCAGTTATTTTATTGTCATTATAATTTTTACCATAAACTACTCAAATTAGTTATTCCAGTCTCAGTATGCATGCAGAGATGTTTTATTCTGAGTGATTTATGATGATTAGGGCTATAAACAGACAAAGGTAGGCTTTTTCCTGTGGAAAATGGCAAAATAGCTCCTCCGTGGAAAGCAACACCAGCTGTACTAGGAAAATGACAATGTTTAGATGAATATTCATCTCAGGTGCACCTTTTATTTTCTATGGATATATTAGTATTGCCAGATGAAAAATTATCTACACCTGGTGAGCTAACACAATCCTCATTCTTCACAACACACTGGCCCATGGAACTGTAAAACGCCCATTGTATGAGAATGAGAACTGGAAGGCCCCCAGTCCCAGTTTCTACATTCCACCAGTCAGTCAGCTCTTTTTGGGTACCTGACCATTAGGGACAACCAAAGAGACCCCTAGGGCAGAATAACACAGGTAAAAAGGGGAGGGGAAATCTGTTAATGATTTCAGGAAAATTATTATCATATGTATGTTTATTCTGGGACAACAAAGGATGTGTATGCAAAATATAGTATATAAAGAGAATTTTTCCTGTATACAGTATGCATAATATTTCAGAGGAAATATTCACACATCTGGCTGAATAAAGAATGCCTGCCTCTTACTGTCGCATTGGTGTTGAGGAATTTTTTACCTTTTACTGAATTTTTGGTAACATTAGCACCACCCAGATTTGAAGAAACCAGTGTTGTCCAAGAAGGCTCTACAACACCAATAAATGTAGTAAGCTAGGAAGAGCAAGTGATGTGTGTCATATCCACTGCCCTTGATTTCTTTCTTGATATCAGAAGACAAGGCAAGTGAGATGTACCTAGCCACATTCAGATGGAAATTAGGGTGTTCAGATTTGAAAACTCCTTGTGGGCCCACTGGAAGATGAAAGGGAGAAAGTATCCCTCAATGTTGAATAAATTTGATAAAACAACATTAGTATATTTAATAAGGCCAGAAAATTCCCTGCAAAATAATAGCAGGCACTTGGAAGTATCAAAGTGACATTTGTATTGCCTATTATGGCTTTCACCTTGAGACCCATATGTCCCTGAAAATAGCAATAGAATCTGTCACATGGAAAGGAAATTTAGAATGCACAGTTTGAAAAGACAGTGTTAACAACCTACAAATGTTAATGTCAATGGTTTCTCTTTCCTAAGTTAATGTGCACTGTGGAACATATCTATCTTACACCACGAAGTTATAAGATTTATTTGGAACTTTATGAAGTGGATTGTCTCTGCTGAATTCTGAATATTGAAAAACATTGAAAAAGAAAATGCAGCTTGTATGGCATCATTCATCTTCAGATATCAGTATTAAATTCTGGAAATGGGGACTAGAGATTTTTTTCAGTTAATGGATCTTTTAGTTTATATATCACCATTTCCCATCCTATTCAAAGTAATTTGTCCTATATCCCTCTCTATATGTTTGAGATATACTAATTTATTAGAGATGTATAAATATGCCTCTGTGAAAGGAACAAATCATTGCAGATGTGTTAATGGACAACTAGATTATGATGATTAATTCTTCCTGATCCAGATTTATGAAATTATGGTGAATATAATATATGTATTGTCTTTTTTGAACAGTTATGATGAAATAATTGGCCAGTAACTTAACACAGATAGCCCAAGGAGACTAACTTTCAGTGTAATAAAGAACACTAAAACTACAGGAAAAAACTGCATTCTTTAATTTAAATCTATATAGACTATTGAGGGATTTGTATAAATTTGTGCTTATTGTTTCTATGAGAATGAAATACAATAATACTTCTCTTTCTTTTTTTTTTTTTCCCATCCAATAATGGAAAACTATGAGATTTAGTAAATATCAAGTCGCAGATGGTCAGATAAATTCTGTGCTCTTCTGACTGCTATTTGGATGACTTCTTCTTTCAGGAATAATAGTCAGATTGGCTTCTTTGTAAAGAAACTATAGGATGACAGCTCATAATAAATCATGTCTAGCAACATGCTGAAAAACTGGCAAGAGACAGCTTGTACAGGGACAAATACAGCTGACAAAAAACGTATACACC
The DNA here is from genome assembly GCA_013397295.1 of Polioptila caerulea. NCBI lineage: Eukaryota > Metazoa > Chordata > Aves > Passeriformes > Certhiidae > Polioptila > Polioptila caerulea. The sequence goes on from VYXF01001315.1 coordinate 189,317, forward strand.
TGTTTGGTTGAATTTATGAGAAAAGAATAGAAACAAGGAAAAGGGACTTAGTTTGTAACAGACATTTGAAAGTCTTCTATTTATTTCTTACTTATAGCAAAAATGCAACAAATACAAAAATTGAAGCTAGTAAATAACTTTAGTCATTTTAAACGCAGCCAGTTCATGAAGAGAAAGTGTAGATTAATGTTTTGACCATCAGCCTTTTCTTACTCAATTGCCAGAGGAATTAATAAGAAAGTGACTCTAATGCATACTGATTAAAGAATAGCATGGTGTAGCTATTTTTAACACACACACTTTTAATCCTGCCTCCAAAGCTAGGAGTAAAACCATAAGAAAGGTTTATCCATTATTCTTTGATGAAAAATGAAGTATCAAGCCATTATTTCACTAAAAAAAAAAAAAAATTATAAGAAATGACCTTGCGAGAAAAGTCATCAGATTCAAATCTTTCATAATTAAATACTCAGTTATCTAAGTGAAATAATCAAGGTGTTGGCATAAAAATTATAATGGCTGAAGCCTACTGAAATAATAAGTCTTGGTTACTTTGTATTGAAAACTATCAGTGATTTTGGTAAAGATTAGTTCTTCTGTAAGTTTATTCTTTTTGTCAAAATAAATGTGTTAGATAAAATTCAGTTTCATGTTTATGGTATAAAAAATATCACTGAAACTAGTAAATATGTTATGTGTTACTTCTCCAAACAGCTGAAGTATATTGTAAAGGATAGAAATGAAAAAGAACTAAAAAATATCAAAAAACTCCAAGAAGTTTCTACAGGTAAATGAGCACAGGTGTTTAATCTGTTTTGAGAGAAAGAGATGAAAAAATAGATTTACTTAAGTTAATGTTTTATTAAAATTTAGCTCATAACTACAAGACTTCCCTGAGGAGAATAGTTGTGATAGATATACAAAAACGTTTGAGGATTGCAATGATAAATTAGAATTTTCATAGCGCATTTAGAAAAGGAGAATCAAGCTGAATTAAAAGCACTAGTTCTGCCAGTTTAAGATAAAGTCCTTATGGACTGCTATCTTTGAAAATTTTGGAGTCATTATTGAAAAGAGAATCCTACTAATAAAATAAGCTGTATCTCTCCAGACATAAAATCTCTGATTTTATAAGTCCTAGGCAAAAGATCAACTATCTAAGGACAATGATCTAGTCCGTGCAAAAAATCTCAAACCCATCTCTTCAAGCATATCTCTTCTGTATATGGTTTAGGACTGTCATGGATTGGTTTACTGTGAAATCTTCTGCCAAGCAAGGCCGTGTGTGCGAAAGCAGCAGTCCTGTTCTTCTGTTTGTCATGTTGCAAGAATACGATTTTCTCAAAAACTGTTTATATATTTGCATTTTTAAAGAACTTCTGAAAGGCAGAGAGAGTTTTACCAAAGACACTGGTGGTGTACTATGCCTGAATAATAAATTATCAATGCCTCACTTGTGGTTTAGAAACTCCAGCTGTGCAATTCACAAAACCAATACCATGTTAATGTTGAAAACTTCAGTCCCAAGTTCCTTATAGCACAAAGTTTGCAAAATGTGATTTAAAAGGTAACAAGATAAAATTATACACCTCATGTAGTCTGGAAGAGCCTCCACTTTGTGAGGATGGGGAAGGAAGGCCGTTCTTGTCAATTGTCTTCAATTATAGATCTATATTAAACCTTATCACCCTTCTCATGACACATGCATTATGACTTCCTCCAGGTTTTTACAATGTAGACAAATAGTCAAATATTAAATACAGATAATTATTTGCATTTAATTAATCAAACTAATCATTAAAGTATGTAATTATATTAGAAAATACTTCCACAACTTTGTAAAGAAAAAACAATATAAAATCCCCAGGCAAATATTAATCTTCACAACGATTGTTCTTTTTTGTTTTCAATTATATAATGGAAGAAACTTATATTAATTTGACACTTTCATCTAAACGACTGAAATGATTGGAAACCTGACGCACATATTGCAAATTTCAAAAGAAAATAAAAAATTATATAAACAGTGCTTGTTTTTTTAAAACTTCATGAAACTCATAGAAATTTCCTTTTTCACAAATGTAAATAACTTGGAAAGAATTTTATTTCCATCCTTTTAAAATCAAATAAATATGTCTCCATTCTTGCAGATAATCAAAATACAGCTGGACAAGGCCCTGATCTAAGTTACTCCTGCTTTGAGTAAAACACAGGAATTCTAGATTGTTTGTGGGCTGCTACTTAACCATCCATGAGTGATTCACATTACACCATTTTGCAACACCATGGTTTGGATTAAGGTTTTGGGGTTTTTTTGTTTGTGGTTAAGCTGAAATCACATATTTTCTTTTCCCTTGCATAGGATCACTTTGTGTGGAATATTTTCAAATTCTTCACAATACTCAGATTTTTTTAGGGGTTTTTTTAAGAAAATGAATAGATATAAAAGTATAACATTTATTTGTTTTGGGATATTCTTGGCAACCATTAAAATAAAAACCAGGTAATTCTTAAGTACATACTTGCACAAATGAAGGAAAATATTATTAAAATGTGTCTGTGATCCAGAGTAGTAGATAAGGAGCAATCAAATGCTGTTTCAGTTACTGGAATATTTTCATGGATGAAGACTAATCTTTAATTTGTGAGACTAAAAAATTATTTGTTTAATGCACATTTTTATTTGTAATATCGGACAAAGCAACCAGTGTCTAGACTTACTCTTATTCCTTATTGCAAATACTTATTAATGTGATTTTGTTTCCCAAAAAACTATCAAGGCCAATGCTATGTCCTGCAATCCTGCCTGCAGAAGCCCTCTGTGAGAAACTGTAACTGAATTAAATTCAGTGTCAGTTTAAAGAAACAAGGGGCACTCTGTGGGAATGATTCTGTTTATACTGTGACAATCTGATCCTACTGTCTTCTTCATCAACTGACCAAGAGCAGAAAGGCAACTTCCATCAATATTAAGTAATAATCAAAAGGCTGCTTTGAGAAATTTCCCCTGCAGTGAGGATTAAGAATTTTGTGTAAATTCATGTGGTGTCAGCACACATGACAATGGGAAACAAATTTTCAGAGTTCTGTTCAGACACCATTGCTTAGCTTTAGCAAAAGCTGCGTGCCAGCAATGTTAATTACATCAATAATCCTACCAAGTAGGAATATATATATACACTCTAATGAAGCTCTAACATACATCAAAACTCATAGGGAAACCAAGTATGACATACTAGAAAATGTGTATGAAAGAATACAACCTCAACCCATCTGTCTTAGGAAATTCTTGTGTATTTAGAGAATTAGCTAAAAAAAGTCTTGGTGTCAATTTTTTGCTTTGCTTATTTGCGGGTAATTCAACTACTGAATTTGTTCAAAAAAGGAAGAGCTAACTTTGATTCCAACCAGACATAAAAAGTATGGTTTTCTGATGCCAAAATTGAAGCAAATTTTAAAGACTACCACCTAGCCCAGCATTTCTTAAAGCGATAACATTTGAATTTATATGTGATAATATTTATGGTGATAATAAAATCTTGGCTTACAAACATAATTTCTAGTTTGATTGCTCTCAGATGTTCTCCATTTATGAAAATCTACATTATTTGTAAATTTACACTACAAATGTGTTCTTGTTCATTATGCAGAGGGCTTCTGAGACTAGAAGATATGTAACCAATATAAGCATTAAAATCTGCTACCACTGAGAAAATTAAGAGGCAGTCTCCCTGGAACAGGAGCCCCAGTCCAGCAGACAGCCCCATTGTTTGGAATGCTTTCCCTTGGTCACCTGTATTTCACATGGCTTTTCACTCTATCTGTGTTACATGGCCATCTGGAATTTCTTGGCATCTAAAGACTGATGCGGTAAGGGATCTAGAAGCAGTTTTGCATTTCCAGACTGAGGGTTACATCTTAAGCTTGGTTGGCAACATAGCAGCAATTTCCACATGAAAAGAAAACAGCAACCCCTATGACTTTAAGGAAATGGACAAAAAAATCCCATGTTTTGTGGCACCTCCAAGTGTCACTTCTCTTCAGCTTTAAATATTACACAAAAAAATCAAGATCGATCTCTTCTCCAACAGTAATTGGAGAGTACCTGATCTGGCTTTCTCAGTCTCCTGGAGAAACAAAAGGAGCAGTCAGGACAATTTTTCACAAACCACTTCTAAAACTGAAATATGTCAAAATAACTTAAAAATTAAACAGCTGAAATTATTGAGAAGAATTATAGACCATATAACTACAGTATTCTCTCACTGCGCAATTTTTTGCGTAACTCTTGTTAATTTAATTTGCCCTAACTTGATCTCTTCCAACATTTTTATTTTGACTTATCAGATAATAAGATTTTAGGGTAAATATGCAATTACTGCAGAAGTCCTTATTGCAGATCATTTAGATTTTTTGGATCATCTGTGTTTGTGGGTATGCAGGTACGTCAACAGGATATGCTGTTCAGTAGCAAGTATGTAGAAACACCATAATTCATGAAATTTAGAATGAACAATTAAAAACTCCAACATGTATTTCTTCAATTTGTCGATGTGAGGAATTCATGAAGAAAATCTTCTCCAGAAGAATTCCTGCAGTTTCTGGCACTGTACACCTGGCACCTGTACAGCTGGCCACCTGCTTCAAATCTTGAAGACATTTTAATGGTCTTACAAGACCAGCAGAAGTCACCATCAGTGCTTCAAATCCCTCAATAGTCAGCAGTACTTCAAATGAAAGAGCACTACACTTGCCTTGCCTTCATCTCCTACCAGATGACTTATTTCTGTTCTTTCCAGTACATACCAGTGCAACCCTAGCAGTCTGAGTTCTCAGCTGCTGCGGTTCAAGACATATGCCTTCACTACAGGCTGAGGCACATTTCTAGATTAAAATTAGGTTAGTTCCTTGTGGTTCACTGAAAGAAAGTCAAGTACAGCGGTACATTTTTATAGTTTGTCTTGGAATGAATACTGTCTTAATGTCTTTAATGGATGATTAAAAACATTATATTCATCAGGAGAGCTCTACTGAGAAAAGAGTTCAAAACTCCTCTTAGCCTGTAATATCAAATTCAGTTCTTAACCTTTCACTGTTATTGCTCTACAAACTCCATTTCAATAGTTTTTGGCCAAGCAATGTGCAATAGAAACAGCAGTTAATATTGATTGCTGAAGCAATCAGTTTTGAAAGATATTCCTAGATTACAAAGTTGTTTATTGTATTATTTTATCTGAATTGTCCTTGCAAAGAAATTAGTTATTCTTGAATGCTGGCTTGTTCACTTCCTTTTCCTTTTTTTTTTTAATATACAAAAAAACCTCAAAATCCTATAAATCTGCATCTCTTTTCGTCTTGATTAAGTTTAGACCATATGACTAAAAGAATTCCATTGAAGTAAACTACTGTAAGTTTCAAAAAGGGTTCAGTATTCTGGGAAAACCTTGAACAGTTTGTGATTGCAATTGGCTCAGAAATAAAAACACTTCCTGTCAGAGCAAGACTTTTAATTCACTAAAACAGAATTAAACAAAACCTCTGAATGCCTCCCTTAAGACCTGTTTCTGTCCTTGGCCTACTGAAATGCAGAAAACCACAAACAGCCCTTTAGCATCAAATTTATGTCCTGGAACATTCAAAGAACTATAATTGTATCAGTGTCTTTTGTTGTTGTAGTTCTGATGAAATAAGGGGACATTCAAGGACTACTCAACATCTTTTCAAGCAGTTAGCAAAGAGAGCCTTTACGAAGCCTTTCCTCCTAGTCATGTCTTAGATCTAAGAAATCATTGTGGCCTTTATGCCGATAAATGGATTTTTTTTTAATATATCTGTCCTCCTAAAGTATTCTTCCTTTAACGTTTGATAATAGTTTTTGTATTAAAGACATTTCATTGCTAGAAACATATATTTCTAACTAATCAGTATGAAAATGCTGAATCAGCTCTCTGTCACTTCTAAAGGTCAAACAACATAGTAAAACAAAATCCTTTCTTACAATATTATTATTCGTATCATTTGTGACTGAAAGGTATTTGCAATAAATTTAATTTTTGCTGTACATTGCATTAAAGAATTAACAGAATGGTTGAATTTGGACTGGGCCTCTGAAGATCAGCTAGTCTGACCCCTTTCCTCAAACAGGATCACTAGAGAAGGTTGTACTGAATTGCATCCATTTGAATATCTCCAGAGTACGAGACTCCACAGTCTCTTTGGGCAGGCAATTCAAGTGCTTTGTCACCCTCAAAATAAAGAAGTCTTTCCTCATATTTGGATGGAACTGTGTTTCAGTTTGTGCTTATTGCCCCTTGTCCTGCTGCTGGGCAGTACTGGAGAGAGCCTGGCCTCATTCTATTCATATTCACTTTTAAGATATTTGTCTGCATTGGTAAGATTCCTTTTCTGTCTTTCTTCTCAGGGTTAAACAGGCCCAACTCTCTCAGCTTTTCTTACAAGTGAGATGGTCCAGTTCCTAAATCCTCTTTGTAACCTTCCCGTGAAACCTCTCCAGTAGTTCTTTTTGTTTCATGTACTGGGGAGCCCTGAACTGGACACAGCACTCACCACCAGGGCAGAGCAGAGGCAAAGGATCACCTCTCTCAACACACTGACCCTTTTCTTCCTAATGCACCCCAGGACACCATTGGCCTTCTTGGTAACACGGATACACTGCTGGTTCACGGACAGCTTGTTGTTCACCACGACCCCCAGGACGTTTTCTGGGAGCCACTTTCCAGCAGGTCAGCCCCTATCCTGCACTGGAAAGGGAGTCACTCCTTGTAAAGTGCAGGACACTGCATTTTCCCTTGTTGAATTTCATCAGGTTCCTCTGAACCCAGCTCTCCAGTCTGCACAGATTGACAGCACAGCGCTCCGGTGCATCAGACACTCCTGCCAGTTCTGTATCATCAGAGATCTTGTAGGGGGTACACTCTGTCTCTTTGTCCAGCTCCCTGGTGAATATGCTGAATAAGACTTGGCCCAGTACTAGTCCCTGGGAAACACCACTTGCTACAGACCCTGTGCTGTTGATCACTCTCCCAGCCCTGACATTCAGCCAGTTCTCCATCTGCCTCAGTGTCCATTCATCCAGTCCATACTTTCTGACATATAAGAGACAGTGAGAAACACCTTGCTGAACTTGAGGTAGACAACACCCACTGCTCTCCCCTCAACCAGGCTGCAATGTCATGACAGGAGACCATCAGATTCAGTGAATGTGGTTTTCCTTTGGTATATTCATGTAATTCATCATGACTACTAATAATCTTCTTTTCTTCCACGTGCTCAGGACAGTCAGCTGCATTAATGATTCCAAATTAAAGTCTCCTGCCTCATAGCAGAGGTATACCTTCCTTTTGAATACAGAAATTTGCTGCAATTTGGGCTACTTAATTATCTCTGCTAATTTCACTGCTGTGGGAAAGTGGATTCAAGCAAGAGAAGGCAAGGCATTGGCTTCCTTTCTTTCTTCAACTAGAAAAACATTTGGCATGTAATACGTGATTCAATTTTACCTGTCGGAGCCTCTCTTTAAGAAAACAAAATAACAGCAAAAATGTTTTCAATTAGTAGAGCCCAGGAAACAGCAGGTATTAGTTAATTAGTAAGAACATTTTTTATGTTATCTACCTCCAAAAAGAGTCAAGTGTATTCTTTCAAGGAAATTGTAGATTTTCTGCTCTTATGTCATTTGGCAGACGAAGGATGTTAATGGTTTTGGTTTTTAACTAAAAGAAAAAGCTACTCTGACTTCATCTAAACTTCATGCTTGGGTGTTTTCTGATACTCCCTTTGCACAGAAAAGAAAGTTACTGCAGTGTCTTTTACAGATGGTGTAGCTCCAGCATTCTGTTTGTGGAAGTGGAACGATAAGAAAGACTGCTGCTTATCTTCTGAAACTGAGTTCAAAATCTTCTATTAAAGATTGGAAGATTTTCTGTATGGTAATAGAGAATTATCTATGGAAGAGATCACAGTAGAAATGTGAGGTCTGTATAAAAAACTGAAAACAAACTTTTTCGGTCTCTGTCTCAGGGAGGAGGAAAAATTAAAAGAAAACCAAAAGCAAAACCGAAAAAACACCCATGGAGGGCAATAAGTTCATTGGAGCTTTGCATCATGTTGCTGTTGTCATGACTGTGGAATTGCAAAACATTTACTCTCTGCAATAACCGAACAAGTCAAGGTCAAAATCTTGAGTCAAAGAAGAATGACTAAACAAACCTTCCCAGTCTGAACCAGAGTTTGGACAGGAATTTTGGATCTTCTACTGATTTTCTTCCTACTCTCTTTCTCTTTCATCTTTTTTATTTCAGTTAAAAATGGGTAAAAGATCTCAGCGGAGAGATGGGGACTGAAGTCAGTGAACAATGGTAGAAGAGTTCTGCACGTGTTCTGTTTCAGACCCCTCTCAGCAAAACTCTTCAACACATTGAGGTGCTGGAACATGTCCAGGAAAGGGCCGCAGAGCTAATGAAGCGTCTGGAGAACAAGGTTGATGAGGAACAGCTGAGGGAGCTGGAGAAAAGGAGGCTTGGCAATTTAGGTTCTCTACAATTACATAAAAGGAGGCTGTAGTTCATACCACAGTACTTTTAAAAGATAAGAAATAATGAAAGGTTGCTCTACATCAGGCACTTCAGAATGCAAAGTATTATATAACATGATAGTATGCAGCAAGCTTGCTACTTGAGGTGGTATATTTTGAAAGTGACCCCACTAAAAGTGTATTTCATGGTACTGGAGTAGTTTGGTCTCAGGCAATATAGGATGTGGTGAGGCATAGAATCCTAACTTGGAATTCTTTTTCTTTTCAAGTATGGTCCTTATAAACGGGAATAGCTTTTTGTGCTGTGCAGCCGGGAGAGGTCAAGTGTTGCTGCAGATGTCTCTGCTGCAGCAGAACAAGCCAAACAGGCACCAGGACTGCCTGTCTGTCAGGTTCCTACCCTGGCCTCTGTCAGAACAATCATAGCAAGGAAGAGGAGGAAGTAGAGGGCAGTGAAGGGGAGAAAGAGATGATAGAGAATCTTGCAAAGAAAAGGAAAAAGTGGTCTGTCAGGGAATGCAAAACAAAATGACACATGCATCTTTCAGCCTGCATGCGCATCTCACAGTTCATGTAGCAACTGTCCCCACACAAGACCAGAGGGAGAGTTGTAAGGTCAAGGGAGCCAAGTGCTTTGCAGGCAGCAGCAGTGCTGCAGAGTGCTAAATAAGTTCATAACAGCTGCTGGGAAAATGTGTTGTCATCTTCAGATCTATATATTATCTCTTTATATGCCTAAATCTGTTTTCAGTTGCAGATCACTAAATAGTTTGAAAATAACAACAACCCCCCCCCCCCCCCC
>VYXF01001315.1:202387-254771 GCA_013397295.1 Polioptila caerulea
TTGCAAGTGACAGACAGAAGGTAAGAAGGTAATACTTTCAGAAACATTTGCAAGGGTGCTGTATGCATGTATGTATGAATCCTGAGGGCCAAAAACCTGGATCTGACTGGTCTTTCTTATGGGGCTGTCCTTATGGATTCCGCCATTGGAAGGCAGCAGCAGAGAAATTCACAGACCTGTCCTGTGCTGGGAGGGCTCACTATTCTGATGCTTGTTAAGGAAGAGGGCTCAGCCTCACACTGTCTACTGTAATTCAGTGCAGTGCTTCTTGTCATAACACTCCCAGTCACTCAGACACTGAAAATTATCCTTTTTCCCTTGACATTCTACTTAAGAACATTTTTCATGGTATAAATTTCACTAAACCTTTAGCTTCTATTTTTTATTTATTTCCTTGTTGAAATTAAGATTGCATTCAGACAAAAAGAATGGAGGACAAGACACTTACTTTGGTTGAACTCTTTTGATCCAATGATTCCAGTGAATAATTTTTAACTTTATACAGCATTAAAAAGTGCCACTGTTTATTTTTATGCTACTTTGGTCACTCCAAGTAGGTTCTGCCACAATAAACAGCCAAAGGAAATACTTTCCAAATGAAAACTGACATATCCTCCAGTTCCCTTTGACATAAAACTGCTCAGACAATATCTGGCTACACTTTTACAAAATTCTGCCCATATGCTGCAGGGGTGGCCAGTGTGTGAATTTTGAGCTCTATGTAGCTGATGAATGGTTCAAGAAAGGTTGCTGAGCAGGTGCTTTTTGATGTGCCTAGTGATATCTCTGATGTGTCACTGTGATGGTTGAACAAACTCTTGGAGAAGACAGGGTCTTGAGAGCCTGACATTAGCCTGAGAATGTCCTGTACATCTAGCCTAACTCTATCATTCTGATGAGCCTATCTCTACCAATAAAAATTCAATATTTTCTCTTCCTGTGTTCTTTTTCTAAAAATGTATCTATTGCCTGAATGAGGATCAGAGGTTTGAAGCCAATGTGAATCCCATGCAATTAAAATCAGTTAGTGTTCAGTAAGTATTAGATCATAAATGCTAATGTGTTACCCCACTGCCTAGAATCATAGAACGGTTTGTGTTTCAGAGGCCTTAAAGATCATTCACTAGCTTCAGCCCACTGTCTTGGCAGGAGCATCTCCTACTAGAGAAGATTGCTCAGAGCCCCATCTAACCTGACCTGTAACATTTTGAGAAATGAAGCACCCCCAGCTTCTCTCGGCAGCCTCTGCCAGTGCCTCACAGTGAAGAATTTAATCCTAGTCTAAACCCACCCTCTTCCAGTTTAAAGACATTGTTCTGTCATTATATGTCCTTCTAAAAAGTCCCTCTCCAGCTCTCTTGTAGGCCCCCCTTAGATACAAAGAGACTGAACCCCAAATCTCTCAGCCTTTCTTCAGAGGAAGGGTGGTCCATCCCTCTAACCATCTTGCTGCCCCTTCACTGGGCTTACTCCAGGCCAGTATCCTTCCTGCAGTAGAGACCCAAGAGCGGGATGCAGCTCTCCAGGTGGAGTCTCACAAGAGTGAAGGGGCGTAATCACCTCCCTTGACCTTCTGGCCAGACTGCTTTTGATGCAGGCCAGGACAGGGCTGGTTTTTTATGCTACAATAGCCCATTGATGGCTCTTGTCGAGCCTCTCATCCACCAAAACCCCCAGCTCTTTCTCAGCAGAACTGCTCATGATCCGTTTATCCTCTAGCCTGTGTCCACATCAGATGTAACCCTGATCTCGGGGCATCATTATGACTCTTTCTGTACTAATGACAGCCACTAGCAGAGTTTTCATACATATCCTGATCTTCCTACTTGCATAGATGAATATTAAAACTGAGTACCTTGAAGCAGAGTCTCAAAGTCACTACAACAGATAAAGATTGCAAGACAAAGATGACAAATTTCAATCAGCTGGTAAGACTTAGAGTCGCCTGTCTGAGTTTCTGTTATATCAGCCATACATATTTGTAATAAATGAAATGGGTCTGGGAACAGCATCACAAGATGTTTCAAGATTGAAAGGGCTCTCTAGAGGTCATTTTTCCAAACCACGTCCAAACAATGTCATCTGGAACCAATTACAGATGACAAGAGTGCCACAGCTCCCTAAAATATGTGATTGTTTAACCTTAAATCACCTCAGTTGTGAAAACTGTGGACACAACATTGAAAAGAAAGAAACATTTTTGAAAAATTGAACATTTCCAAAGATGGGGGCTTCACAATAATCCTGAACAACAAGTTCCAGTGCTTGCTTACATTCGCTGGGGAAAAGTGTCCCAATGTTCAGAGGGAACCCCTTATGTTTCTGTTTGTGCCCATTTACCCTGATCCTGTCACTAGACACCACTAGACGGAGCCTGGTTTAATCCTCTGTATTCCCTTCCTTCAGGTATTCATACCTGAGAAGATTTCTCCTAAGCCTTTTCATTCAAGGCTGAACAAAACCAGCTCTCACAGGCTTTCCTCATATCTTTTGATGTTCGCGTTCTTTAATATCTCCATGTGTTGGAGACTGAAGTGTTATAGTTTATGGCTTGAACATTTTCATGAAGGACTTCTTCCTATTAGAGCAAAGCTGTAAAATAGAAGCTGAAGACACCATACCCTGAATGTGGCCTGGATGAAGGCCCTGCACTGCTCTTTGATGGAGGTAAGATAAAGTGACTCAAGTCTGGGCTGGGGAGAGAATGCACTCACAGAGGGATCAAGTTTAGCACCTTCGGGGTGGAGACCACAGCCCCAGGGCTATCAGCTGCCAGGCTCTCACAGAGCATCTGTGAATCAAAGGGTCAGGGGAGGGGAGGTTTTGGGTGTGTGAGGAAAAAGCCTCTGGTCAGAGGCAGTTAGCACCCCTCCTCTTCTGTGCAGACGGCTGTGAGGCCCTTTACCCAGGGAAAAGACATATCCACGTGAAGGACAGCAGAGGGGATGCCATGGCCCATCAAAGGCTCCCCACTAAGGGGTCCCCAGACCCTGCAACAGAGCACTGCAACATGATGCAAAAGATCTGCAGTGCTTCAAGGCACAATGTCAAACTTGCTGTCTCCAGGGGAGGTACCTGGGTATACCTGGGTACCTGGACCAAAGGTATATTAATCCACTGCATTCCATATTTTTTGGTCGTGGATGGTAGGGGACCCTCACCACCAAGAAGACCAGATGGAGGGGAACAATGAGGCATTCTTTGGGATCCTCAGAGGGGTGATATGCTTCTACCTAACCCCTGTCACTCTCTCCCTGTCTACCCACAATGTGCACTTCCTTTTCTCTTTTCTTTTCTTTCTTTCTCTTTCTTTTTCTTTCTTCCTTTCTTTTTTCCTTTCTTCCTTTCTTCCTTTTCTTTTCTTTTCTTTTCTTTTCTTTTCTTTTCTTTTCTTTTCTTTTCTTTTCTTTTCTTTTNTTTCTTCTTGCCTTCCTGCCTTCCTTCCTTCCTCACATTCCTTCTTTTCTTTTCTTATTCTTTCTCTTTGCCTCTTTTACCATTAAAGAAAATATATCTCTCTTTTTTTTTTGGCACCAACATCTAACCTCATTTGGTTTTAATAAAATTTTGGGATGTATTTCGAACCTTTCTGGGTTCGAACCATTTTATTCACAGAGACTTAATTTTTCTTGTTTTTATATGTTTAAAGTGGTTTGTAACACCATGGTCCTTCACTGGGCTATCTTCTGTATGTCTGCATCTATTTTGCACTGGAGATCACAGAACTGTCCGAAGGACTCCAGGTGTGACCTCATCAGTGCTGAGGAGAGCTGAAGGATCACCACCCTTGACCTGCTGGCACCATGCCTCCTAACACAGCCCGAGAGGTTGCTGGCCGTGTTCTTTCAACAAGGACACATTACTGGTTCATGCTCAACTTGACATACATCAGGAATCCAAGGGCCTTTGCAGTGAAGCTGCTTTAAGGCATGTGATTCCTTAGCATAGGTGCATGGAGTTATTCTCCCTCAGGTAAGAATTTCCAACTTCACTTTTCTGAACTTCATGAGATTCCTGTTAAGTCATTTTTAAGGCATGCTGAGGTCTCTCTGGATTGCAGTGTGACGCTGGTGCATCAGGTGATCAGCTCAGTTTTGTGTTAGCAGCAAACTTGCTTAGGCTACACTCAACTCCATCGTCTAGATTATCAATAGACCTAGGGTTGACCATTAACCTGATTTTCAATTAATCTCACTGTTTTTTCATTACTCACATTCTCTTTTAGCTTCTCTACTGGATCTGCATGGAAACAGTGTCAAAAGCCTTGCTGAGATCACACTGGGCAGTATCAGCTACTCTTCCATCACCAAGCCAGTCAGAATGCAGAATGTTACCAGGTTGGTGGAGTATGAATTTCTCTTCATGAATCCATGTTGACAACTCCTGATTATCCTTATATATTTCATAACTCTGGAAGTGGTTTTCAAGTTTAGTTGTTCCTTCACATTCACATGAACTGAGGTGACTCAGACCAGTTTATAAGGTCCTCCTCCTGGAGGTTTTGAAGACAGAAATAACATTTGTTTACTGCAGTCCTCCCAGTTGCCATGATCATTGAAAGATTGCCAAAATTGTCCTTGCAATGGCATCTACTAACTTTCTCAACACTAATGTGGCTCACATCAGTGTCCATGGGCTTATGTATGCCCAGTTCACTTAAGTATTCCCTGGCTTGATCCTCCTCCATCAAGAGGAAGTATTCCTTGCTCCAGACTTTCCCACACACACTCTGCTCCAGTTTCAAGGAACTTCAGTTCTTGAAGACTGATCTATCTAATAGGAAAAAGAAGACATTTGGGAGCTCACCCTTTTCCATGTTCTGCGTGAACAATGACCCTGACCCATTCAGTAATGGGCCCATATTTTACCTACTCTCCTTTTTTCTACATATGTTTGTATATGTTTCTTGTATATGTTTCTTGTTGCCTTTGCCATCATTCTCAGGATAAGCTTTGCCTTTCCTACTCATATCATAATTTTTGTATGTTATGTATATGTCTGAATCTATGTGCTCCTCTTAGATTTCCCATGCTTGCTTCTACATTCTACATACTCTCTTCCTTTAGAATCATAGAGGTTTTCTGCTGGAAAATATCCTTAAGATCATTGATTCCAACAATTTACTTTAAAATTCCAAGTCTATCACTAAAGCACAACCCTAAGGAACACACCCACACATATTTTAAAACCTCCAGGAATGGTGATTCAAAACCTGGTCAACCTGTTCCAATGCTTGACAACCCTATTGATAAAGATCCAATCCAACCCCTCTATGGCCATTTCTTCTTATGCTGTTGCTTGCTGCTTGGGAGAAGAGGCTGACCCCCAGCTCACCACCAGCTTCTTTCAGGTGGTTGGAGAGAGCAACAAGGTCCTCCTTGATCCTCCTCTTCTCCACTAAACTCAGCAGTACTAAACTCTGCTTCTTCTCATATGACTTGTGCTCCACACCCTTCCCCTCTCCATTTGCCTTCTCTAGACACACTGCAGCCCCTCAGTGACTGTCTTGTTGTGAGAAGCCTAGATCTGGATACAGGAGTCAAGGTGTAGCCTCACTGGTGATGAGCACAGGAGGAAAATCACTGCCCCAATTCTACTGACCATGTTATGGCTGATGCAAGCAAAGGATACTTTTGATCAATACCGCCAGGTCCTTTTCCCTGCGCTTCTTTCCAGACACTCATCCCCGAGCAGGTAGTGCTGCATGGGGTTGTTGTTGCCCAAGAGCAGGACCCAGAACTTCCTTTTGTTACACCTCATACCGTTGACTTTGGCCCATCTATGCAGCCTGTCCTCATGCCTCGTCACAGCCTACCTACCCTCCAGAAGAACAACATCCTCTTTTCTCTCCTTTCATAATTATGAATTCCTCTATCTTCTGGTCACTGCAATCAAGGCCGCCTCTGACATTTGCATCTCCAACATGGATCCAACAAGGTCCAGCCAAGTACTGATTAGGAATTTGACACCAGGAAACTTCTGGATTGGTTATGGATTTGTGTGTTTTTCTTACAGAACATATAAAGGAGTTTTTTAAGACCCCTTGAGGATCAGATCCTCTGAATAAGAGGTTACTTGGAGCTAATTTTATAAGGTGTTACCCACCAGTTCTTCCTGGTCAAGTGGCCTACAGCAGACACTCACTGTATAGGTGACCCATGTTGGTCTGCTTTTAATCTTTACCTATAATGTTTTGGTTGGCTCATCATCAATGCCTAAGTAGAGCTCCAGAGAGCTGCTCTTTCACAGAAAGGTTAGCTCTACATCCACATCTTCCTACCTGGTCCTTTCCAAAAACCTTGTGTCTCTGCACTGAAGCTCCTGGTAATGCACACCTATCCACACCTCCACAGTCCCAGTAAAATCAAAGCTCGCAACAGCACAGAGATTTCTAATGCTTCCTATGTGTTTTCCATGGCATCCTTGATACCCAATGTGACATCCCATTCCTCTGTCCCTGTTGCCTTTACAACACCATAGTGGTATGCATATTACTTAATGGTAATAGTCCCTGCAGTACTTTGAACTGAGTACAACCTCCAGCAGCAGTAAGGAGTATTTGTGGGCAGAAGATGAAGCACAGTACTGACTAATCTGGGAGTTTAGTATAGATAATGCTATTTCTGAGTACTCTCTTAACTTATTAATATAGACATAGCCTCAGATTAACTTTAATCCAAATGAGACGAAAGGGAAATTCCTGATTATTATTTTAATTGTTGCTTTAAAAGACAATCAAGAGCACAATTGGCCTTATTGCTCTGAAGAAGACCAACAGTAATACAACTTTGCATTTCAGACACTAATTATACACAACCTCAGACTATGTGCTATCTAACCCTGAGGACAACACAATCCCTTGATTTGCATAAAGGCAACAATATTGTGATGAGGAAATTTTTTCCTGACATATTATTCACTTTAAAGATCAGCGTTTCCTTTAAGGTAAAGAGGGAAGTCAAACCTGTGAAAAAGTAAAAGTTTGGCAGCTATGTAGATTTATAATTCAGTAGTTTTTCTTAAATTTTTTTAATGTATGTGAACTTTTTCTTCCCTGTCTAATGAGATTTGAGAGGCACAGTCTTTTTATGTCCATTAGTTGGAAATAATACTAATTTATTTTCAAGACAATTTAGAGGACCCTTTTAGGGTTACACTGCTAATCAAATTCCCTCACTTAAGGCACAGAGCTAGCAGCTAGCTGTGTAGGACACAAAGCTGCAAAAGCACTCAATTTGGCCTGTGCCAGAGCCCTAGTAAGCCCCTAGTTGTAGATTGGGAGATAAGAGGTTTCTCTTTGCTCAGGTCTCTGACTTAAGGCTATACATCTCCCTTCTGTATCTGTTCTTTCTCCCAACTGAAGCCTGAAACTTTCAAAACATTTTTTTTTTTTTAATCCTGTGGAGAGGCTTTTAATGGCTCTGACAGTGTCTATCCATTTATAAACTGAGGGAACTATACAGTTATTCTGCCACCTGTGGACATAGTTAAATATGGATTATAAAAAATAACCGGAAAAAAATTAAATTCCATGCAACTGTCCACCTAAGGATCCATATTAGCCAAATTATCTAAATAGTGTAAATTGAATTAAGAACTTGCAACAGCCTTTGTTTAATTACATGACAGACTCAAAAACATGGCAGAAACAGAGATCCTGACTTTGTCCATGTTACTTATGTGCCAAATTGAGCACTGTTTCGATGGCCTACGTCAGAGACATCTTGCTGTTGCAAGAGGCATGGTTTCTGAATCAAAGGTGGGTTGAAACATTCTCGGTCTCTTTGTGTGGTAGGGGTCCATGTTGATATATCCAACTGCAAAAGTGCGAACATTCCATGGAATTTTGAGTTTAAAATGGTCACAGGTGCTCTTCTTGCTAATTAAAGAGCCAGGTGAATCATTGGGGTGGACTAGGGCCTGGGTTGCACAATAGACCCTGAATTCTGCTTGTAGGCAATGTTGGAAAACAAAGCAGTTCTTGTATCTCACTTCTATGCCCTATAAAGATTCAATAACCCTTACAGAAGAGATCAAGCTGCCTAGTCTATTACCATTTCTCCCATTTTTATGTTTCATAACATGACAGGGAGTAAAAAATTACTTTCTTACTTTTTCCTGGGACTGTTTAAGAAACCTTATCTACTAGTGGCACTGAGGCACACGTGACCTAGAATTTTAATGTCCCAATACTCACCATGATGCCTGAGAAGCTCTAAGAGAGATACAGTCAGCTGAAATGCTCAACTAAGCGATTCCTGGTTTTAAATGAAAGGCCCTTCAAGGTGGAATGCACTTTTCAGCCGCTGTGATACAAACAGAGTTTGGTGGTATTCACTGAGTAATCTGCTCACACTCTAGCATTCAAGACCTAACAGGGTAAAGGAAAGCAGTATGGATAATTTGGCTGCATAAGAAAAGTGATCCTTCTCTTTCTAAAAATAACCTTTGGTATCACAAATATTTCTGAATGACAAAATAGCATATATCCTTTATGAGCTACAGAAGGGACCATGCAATAGTCCAGGCACCCAACAAAGTACTTTTCAATTGAGATTTTTACATGTGGTCCTTTTCTCTAAAGTAAAATGCAAACATAAACTGACTAGGATTTCATTATCTTGCTCATGGCAGGTTGTTTCTAGTTCTACAATACAAACATTAACATTAAATAGTAAACAGATAAAGCTACCTAAGAGGAAGAGAAGTTCGTATATCAGGAAGATTTTGCATATTCAAAGGAATTTTTTAAAATTTTCTTTCTATGAATATGAAATTTTCATTTGTTTTCCCTCTTACCTGCAACCTTTAGCTGTTTCTAAAAAGGGAATCAGGAAGACAAGATTGTCACAGCTCCCTGCAATATGAGGTTGTTTAACCTTAAGTCACCTTAGCTGTGAAAACTGTGGATGCAACTTTGAAAAAATGTTTTGAATGTGACAGCAAAATTATTTTGCAATGTTTATACATTTTTAATATTCTGCTTCCAGCAGAATTGATATTTCTCTCAGTCACAGAATAATGAAACCAGCTGTTAAAAGGATTCATTTTACTTATGCTGTTTTCTCTGTCTAGTTAGCTAAGAGACTATGGTGTAGATTAATGTAACAGAATAATTACAGTGATGCTTTAAGTAGTCTCAAAAAGCAAAGGTGCTTCTCCTTTTACATGGCTGCTTTTGGGGAGGAGGGCATGTGTCCATGTGTGAGGGAGCACAGCAGCATGATGGCAGATGGAAATAGAGTAAGACAGCCAAGAGAGGACTTGGACAATGTGCCACAGAGCTCAATAAATCTATATGGTCTCTTTATGCTCTGCAAGGTCATAGATGACACTGACACTGGTTTCCTAGCAACCCACTCTACTAACCTACTTTTGTCCCAATCACTGGAGAATGACTTTAATGCTCTGAGCTGTGTTTCAACATGTGGAGGAAAGAATCAAATTGACGCTGGTTAACCGCTGATGTGCAAAATGCCAAAAACCGTTTTACTGGCCCATCTCCCCTCTATATGTCTTGCACACAGAAGACTTTTTAAATAAAGAACAGCATTAAAGAACTCCTAAATTTCACAGGAATATTAATTTCATTTTAAAATGTAGACATATAATGTGAAAAGATGCATGTGTAAGTTAAGCAGACGTGTAGTATCAGATCCCAGTGGAAAAGGATTTACCCCAAAGAGGAGATGCTTATGATATTAAAAAATAGATACATTAAAAAAAAAAGAAAAATAAAAGTAGAAACTAAAAAAATAGGTAATTACAAAATACTTAAATTATTAACATAGGTTTACTAAGGCATAGATAATCTAGTCAATTAAAAACCCTTAGGGTGCCGCAGTAATTATTAAAAAATTATATTTCATATATCTGCCATAAAAAACTTACCTATTACGCAAACACACTTTTTAAACAATAATAACTCATTGACATAACCATATTGAATGTACTCTCCTTCTGTAGCTGATAAGTAATATGCATATGGTGAATAGGATACAGTTTTATCTTGCCAAAGTAATGATGTATTTGTGTTTTCCTCTTCAAAAATTTTACATAGCCCTATTCCAAAACAGATGTCAAATGACACAGCAGAGTAAATCATGCAAAGCAAAAAATTCATTCAATGAATTTTGCCTTTTTCTCTGTTTGAGTAATGCTCCAAATTCTAACTAATCATAATTTAGATTTATGTGATCATTTCTTATAATTTTATTATTCAAATTTCCAATTCCTGAATCATAGCATTCATTCTTCACTAGTTAAGTGCAAATATTTATAAGAATCAGATGAAAAGGCTCTTCTGTGCTTTGGTAATAAGTATTCTCATCCAGCCATAGGATGTAAAACTTGAAAAAGAACCACTTTATTTAACAGGTAGCTAATGAATACTTTCAAAACATATGTACTGTATAAACCTCAGCTCTGATTTACATTTGGTAAGACTTTTATTTCAGACAGACACAGCAATAGAGCTGTGGTTTAACCCCAGCCATCAACCAAGCCCCACACAGATGCTTGCTCCCTCATTCTCCCACCAGCAGGGTTGGGAAGAGAATCACAATGGTAAATGTCAGTAAAATCCAGAGCAGTCATGAGCTGAGATAGAGACAATTTAATAGGGAACACAAAAGTCACACATGCAAGCACACCAGAATAAGGAATTAATTCGCTGCTCCCCACAAGCAGGCAGGTATTCAGCCTTCTCCAGGTGAACATAATGGTGACTTGGGAAATAAAACACCATTGGTTCAAATGTTCCCACACCTTCCTCCTTTTTTCCTCCACTTTGTATACTGAGCATGATGTCAAATGGTATGGAATATCCTTTTGGTCAGTTTGGGTCACCGGTTCTGGCTGTGTCTTGTCCCCGGGTTCCATGCACTCCTACCTTTCCAGCGTGGTACTATAAACAGAAGAAAAGGCCTTGGCTCTGTGTAAGCACTACTTTAAAATAACAACCATCTCTGTATTATCAACCCTGTGTTCAGCACAAACCCAAAATGCAGCCCCATTCTAGCTACTGTGAAGAAAACTAACTGTACCCCAGTCAAAACCAGCACAAATAGGTATGGCAGGTATGCCCTTGCTTCCCTACACTCAACAAAACTTGTAGTTTTGCTGTCTAAAAACCTCATTCTAGCATTTTCCTTACCCACTGCCAGAAAAACACGCTGGATGTATAATTGGATCCAAAACTACTGAATATCGTGGTGATTTGCAATTGTACTGACACAGCACTGGTCTCCTCTATGAGAGGTATTGTCATTAACATGAGACAATGTGTTCTTTAGTGCCAAACATAGTAATGGCCTAAACCTCGGCTATCACCCATTAGCACATACAGAAGACTTGCAGATACAAGGAGCAAGAATTAAAAGGTTACAGGATCATAAACTACATAAGTGTTGTCCTGCCCCCTGACTGCTTTGAGTATGTCATGAAGATTCTCCTAAAATGTTTTGACTGTGAGAGGCATTGTGAGGCCATAAAAAAGCAAGGATCACCAACCAGTAGCAAAATCCACTAATAGCTGTTCCCCACATAGGATTTGGAGAGTGGAGAAACATGCAGATTGCCAGTACAGTAACTCCCTCACAGTGGGGTACTGCCCATCAGGATTACTTTGTCTCAGTTACATAGGAAGGTCCTTAAGTGGGAAGACTCTGAGCTCACATAAAAATAACTTCTGTCACTCTCATTTTCACCCCAGAGTGCATTTGTATTTGAGGTTGCTGATGTGTTTTGAGGTGTTTCTTCTGGTTTGCCCAGCTGTTATTTATAACCTCAGTAAAAATGGCATTATGTAATCGAGGGGAAGATTTGGAAGTTTCTAGTCTAGTCTCCTCAGAGCAGGGAAGATGAAGAGCAGATTTTTCAAGGTCTTGTCAAATCAACATCTTAGTATCCTAGAGGACTAATATTTCATAACCTCTCTGGAAGCTTCTTCTAGTGTTTGATTATCTTCATGATGATTTTTTTTTTTTTTTTTCCCTTAAAAGTAATAGAATTTTCACCATATTACAATTCTTTGGAAAAGTCTCAGCCCATGCAGAGGACTGATGAGTCCTACTCCTTCAAGAAATTTTCTAGGAATGACAGCTAAATTAATGCAGACTATATGTGTGGATATGCTTGTTTAGCAACAATGGAAAAATGCTAAATGAAAAGCTGAGCCTGGGCACAGCTAAATTGTGTTAATTAAAATATTTCACAATTAACAAAGGGAGATATGAGGGAATTGTTAAGTCTCTGTACATGATTAAAAACAGACAAACAAACCACAAGAAAAAACAAGAAGCAAGCAAACAAACTAAAGGAGAAATAAAAATTTTAAAAATACCCCAGTAAATATTCTACAGAATCCTGCAGAAAGCAAGCAAAAAACTAAGCCAGAAGGGTATGCAGATCGCAGTGCAATCTGAAAAAAAGCAAAGGAGAGGGATCCTGAACACAGCTGAAGCTCAAACCAGCCTTGGTGAAATCTCCTCACACTAAATTCTAGAAAATAAAATCCCTTAGACAATGTTAAACAGACTATACCAAAATATGCACCCACTCTCATCCTCAGTCTCTTGTACACGATACTGGTCCCATCTCCGTACACCTCAAAGGGCTCAACTGAATAGTCTTTGCTTAAGAGTGTTTGGTGATATTAAAACACTTTTCATGGATACACCATTTCTTGCTTTCTCTGTTATTTCATCTTCCAGAAGCCATACTTTCAGGCCTACAGGCATTTGACTTGGTTTCTTTAGATTTATTTTTGTAAATGATACAATTTTTGGGCTAATAATATCTGTATTAGCCAACTGTGCACTACTAGACACATTCAGAAAACAGCCGTCTTTTGAAACAGAAAAGGATGGAAGTAAGGAATTTTCACTTACTTTCAGCTTAGTTACTCTGCAGGTTTATATCATCAGTAAGGTCTAGCTGCACTGTTTGGTAATACAGATCTTGACTCTTTTCACACACACCAGCCTCTTTCTAAACTGCTGTGGTTGAGAAGTTGGCACAACTGTGAATTTGTAACCAAGAGATAATAGATCATATAATGAAATTCTCTGGGAAGAAATATCTTTCTGTAGGATCATTTCAATGTAGACTGAAATAGTATTTTAAACAACCTATAGAATTTGTTGTCTAAACCTCAACCTCATCTGCCAATTTTTCACCACTTTTTATATTCATTTGCAGACACTGGTTAAATACAAACTGATTATGGCACTCGCAGTAAAATTTTGATTCCAGTAGAACTTAAGCACATGCAGAGTTAACTCATTAGCTCTCACAAGTGTAATTGATATCAGAATCTATGTGTGTTAAAAGATATTAATGTTTTCTGTCCGTAGAGTCAATGGCTTGCATAACTAATAAATAATGATAATACTAATAGACATAACTAATAAAAGATGGAATAATCTTACCAAGACCAAGGGGTGAAAAAAAACATTTAACAATGTTTTTTATGTATGTTTGCTTCAGATATGTATACATTTCAGTAAATGCACCTGTATATAACATGAAAAATCCAAACAGGTATGTGGATCTAGATGATCTATCTGCGACTTCTCTATAGATCAACTGGCAGACAGGAAAACATTTTTTCTCAGAGAAAACAGGATAAGCTATCTCCATTTATCTCACTTTATATTTGCAATAAGCAGAGAACATAGACATAAACAGTTACAGGTCAGCTGGATTGTAATACAGCCTTTGGTCAAATCTAAGCCAGATACAGATGGATGGACACTCACAGGAAAAACTGAAGACACCTGGTTTGTGTGTTAATGCGTAGAAGAGTTAAATTCCACAAAAAATATTATGTAAAGCATGAACTGTATTTATGGCTGCCATGCCTTGCCTTTAGATTCACAAACTGTAGGTGCTAAAATGAGACAAAGCTGCTACCATCACTTATAAAACTTTGATACACTTCTTGGTCCTCAGGGAAGACAACAGATCTTGAATCAGATTTTTTTTCCTCTTCTCAGACTCAGAAGAGGAAGCCAGTCTCTAGTTTTTGAAGGAACAAAGTGGCTGGTGCCAGAGATAACCAGTCCTTAGAAAAGCCCTCCAAATTGTTTATTATGCCTTTGACAGCTGTGAAAGGGAGCCTCCTCAGAAACATAGAGTATGGTTCCTCTCTCTAGTCTTGGAAACAGCTTAATTATCTTTCTCTGGTTTTACTTTTCTCTTTCCTTCACCTGAGCTCTGATACTATAGGCATCACTGCCCAGATATTACATCTGTGATAGGAGGAGTAATGCAGATAAAATAAGAATCTAAACATATCTGTAGCTGTTTTTAGAATCCAAAATTTTCCTACAGAGCTGAATATATCCAAGAAAGTTAGGTAAATATAAGCTAAAATTAAGACCAACCTCCTACTGTGTTTACATCCTCTTTCTTCTTTTTTTTTTTATTTTTTTTGTTTGTTTAGAGAGAACAATTTTTCTGGGAAGAACATCTATGAAGAAAAACTAATTTTAAATAAATAGTAGAGATATTTTCTTAAACTATTTTGTTGGAGTTTTTCAATCACTTTACCCACATCGAATGAGCTCAAATATTCTTAACCATGTCTGAACAAATACAGCATATTGTCAACAGTGGAGAATTGACAATAACATATAGCCATGTTAGTTTTTAAAATATAAAACTTGTATGTGAAATATTTTAATGTATTTGTATTTGCCAAACAAGTAGGTAAATAGTAATTAATTTAACCTTTCTACACTGTCAATAGTCTTGCAATATAGTTCAACACTAAGTCAATCCAGGGCATGTTTTAGTTAAACTCTGCAAGAACTTTCAGTAAAACCAATTATGCTTCTCCATCCATGAAGCAAAATCAGAAATCCATCCTTCCAATCAGCAGCACTGAACTTCATTTGAAAGTCTCTCAGAATAATCCATGTTATAGTAGGCATACGTTACTAAAACATTGTATTTAAAAATATATTGAAATTAACACCTTTATCTATAACTTCATCTAGCAGCAGAGTATGGATCAAAATTCCTTTTGACCAATTATCCCTTATATATCTGACCAAGGCCAACCCACACCTTTGAACATAAGCACAGCTGCTTACAAATGTACATGACTACATAAACACATACATTATGCACAACATATGGAAAGAATGTTTATGTTCACAATTATGCATGTACATCAGTAAGAGTCTTCACCCAGAAAGTTCACACACAAAGAAAAAGTGCTCCTCTGAATTCTACACCAGGAGATATTTATTAACAGTTTCCCCACTTCATATATATATAGTTAGTCCATTAAGAAATTATGTGGTACAATTACTTTTTACAGGCATATTATAATAATATCTGACTGTAAAGTGAGTATAATGACATTCAGTTAATATGGACATACTTAGAACAATATAAACACTTGAAATAGAGTAAGCACCAAAATTTTGGTGAAGGGGAGCAGGAGTGTGTGTAGCTTTTCTGTGTAAGAAGGGCACAATCAAATTGATGGTCCACAGAATATGCATGTACGTGCCCAGCAAGTTTAGTTTCCTTTTTATATATAATGGCAAATCAGTCCTGGGAGATGTTTATTTTGCAGGAGCATCCAATAGAAATGAAGGTCTACATAAGCAAGCACAAAATCTGTATTTCACTCATCTGCTAAAGCATGAGATATGGTGGTCATGGGTCAGGATTGACAGTCCTCAGTTTAGTGTTCCCAGTGAAACACTCCAAACCAAGCGTTGCTCCCTCACTCTACCGCCCCTTCCCCCATGCAGCATGCTGGAAAGGAGAATGGGAGGAGCAAAAGTTAAAGACCATGTGTCAAGATAAGAAAAATTTACTGGAAAATTTGATAATAGACGCTATCAGCGCTAATACTAATAAGAGATGATATAAGAAAGAGGCAAAGGATTGGCAGGCAATGTGACCTGCTTCCAGGGCTCCCCACCCAGAACAGACACTCTGCCCCCCACAACCAGCACTGATGTGAGAACAACTGCCCCTCCTGGCTACTGCAAAAAGTAACCCTGTCCTGACTGGAATAGAGAAAATATCTACAGGTAGGAGGCATGCCAAGAAGATGACAGATTTTTATCAGAGCCTCATTTTAGCTGCCCACTATGCCAAAAACGGGTGTTACTGGCTCTAAGTACTAAGAGAATGGAGATTGTCTTGATGCTATGAGAACTAACGAGTGGTGTATAAATATGATTTACTCGTTCCTTTTGTATTGCAAATAAGCTTGTTGACTTAGATGTGTAAAATTATGTCTTGAACTGAGTTTTTACTCAATTGAACCACGACCATATAAACTAAGGTTAAAGCTGAATTATGTATGCTTATTTTGGTACTTTGAGTTGGTATAACAGATGATTTAAAATAATATTCTTAGTCAAGACATCAATAAATCCCAAGTTCATTATCTGTTGACTATGTTTTCCATGTATTTACTGGTACTCCTTGTTTTTAGTGTGTTGCTAAATCATCACAAATATCTCATTTTTGACTAAACAATCAATAACAGTAAACCTAGAATAATAACGAATTAAAGAAATGTAACTTCAGGATTGATCATTGCCATTGACAACCTTATATGTATATATCCATCTTAAATATTTAGAGAATTTTCAAAAACATCCCACATATAATCTCCAAATTCGGACATATTTACAGCTAGTATTTTGACTCCTTAATAAAATCCAGGATTTCTACTGAGTTACATTGGACTTGCAGCCACTCCTATGATAGTTAGAAGGAATTAACTTTTGGACTTGTCTTCTGCATGGATAATCAGTAGTGGATGGTTGCTCCATAGCTCTTCTCATTGTAATTATTGTTTCATAATAGCCCTCAAAATATTTGAAACCAAACCGAAATAAGCTTTTACAATGAAAACTGCTGGAAACTTCGGTCTGTAAAAAAATTGCTTTTCAGTTGAGATCTTGTCAATTTTCCTATCAACAATATGACATTGTCTCCAAAACAATGTGTCAGGATGTAAGGGTCAGTTGAAGTAAGGCAAGTAGCACTGCATGGTCCTCCACATGGTCTTCAGCCAGCCCAGTCCCTCCACAGAAAGGCAGGAATTTGATCCAGGAACCTGTTAGCCACCATACTGGGCTGGCCTGTGCACTCAAATATGCCTCTTTGGAGCTGGTCTTCATCTTTCTGGCAGATCACACCTTACAGACATATGCTATGTGAATGGCTAATTTTCAGTTTGAAATAATTAAATGCAGAACAATAATTAAAGCTGTAGTAATATAACTTCTGAATTCAAGAGGGCATAGCTGATGGAACTGTTTTAACCTAAATATCTGGCAATTCATATACTAATTATTTCTTGAAGTAAGAGCCATTGCTGAATGCTATTCTAGCTAATACCTAAATCAGAGCTTTTTTAGTATGCCAAGCATACTATTGATAATACACAGTAATGAAAATATACAATTTAACAATACACACAATATGAAATGTCACATCTTAATGTGACTTGGAACAGAAACTCAAAATGCCCTTGACAACTGAAAGCATAAAACCCTCTAGTATTTGGTGCCAAGTCAGACTCAATTTTGGTTGTGGATTCTGTTTTCAATGATTCGGTAATCTTGGTCTGGTCAGACACTTCAAAGAAATAATGAATTAAATGTCAAACTACATTATATATGAGATCAATGCATTAAAACTGCCTTTCAGACAATCAAAATGGTTAAGTCGGTTTGCTAGTTTTTAAATACCATGTTTGCTAGATTGTTTGCAAATTCAAATCAGTGCTGCTATTGGATCTCACAGAAAAAAAAAAAATTAAGAGATTTGACATTCTAAATATATCCCTTTCTCATTCAGAAATTCAGCTTGAATTTACTGTAAGTCTATAAACACCACAAAGTTACTCAAAAGCTTTTCTATATCCCAACATTATTGTTTCACATGTGTTTTTCCTGAAATGAGCAAGAGGAGGGAATAAACTTCAATTGGCATAGTACTTTTTTTCTCACATTTCTGGTTCAAAACAGAAAATCAAATATCTGCATAATTACTCCAGGCTGATATTTTCCTTTAATCTCATGCATCTATTTCTATATGAATAAAAAAATTTGATTTGTATGGTGATGTTTAAATCTGTCAAGAATTGATTGCCTTAAGTGATTTTTAAGGATATTTCAATGATGATAAATGTAGAGCATACATGAAGACTCATCAAGTGTCGATGAAAAAGTTTAACTTAATTCTTCAAAAAAACTCCCCTTTCTGGATCTTAGACAATTTGTTTTTTGTTAAAGGAAAACTTTTTTTGTTATCACATGTTTCAAAGTTGTCTCAAAGAGTGACACAACAGACAACCTAATTTAGAATGAAAAATTAAAACTAGGTTTTAGAACAAATACCTACTTAATATTAAATAAAAGTAAAAATTAATTTGCTATTGAGGCTTTTCTTCATGTAACTGATTTTACACTAATTATTTCCCCTGAAAATATCCTAAGTATACATTTAGGAATGCTTTTTCAAGTTCAAGATGCTTAGGAGCTTTTCTTGATTAGGTAGAGGTCTGAATTTTATCAAATTAAGATATTCTTGAGGCAAAATGAAAATATTCAGAAAATACTTTAATTAAGTTGGGTTAAAAACAGATTTAAAGTCACCTCAAAACAGGCATAAAACACAGGTAAATTTAAAGCCACCACATACCAGACTTATAAATGGGGGGGTTCCTGTCCTGAATAGGTTAATGATTACCATTTGTGCATAAACTTGTTGCCAAATATTCTGGGAGATACCTCACACCCAGAGAGTTTCATAACATATTCTCCCTGTTTGCAGAAGCTATTTGTTTTTATGTGCAGGTGTTCTGCATTTTAAATGTCAGTAATGTATTAAGTTTGCATAACAGCAATTGTTCTCTAGCTGACAAAGAGTTGCATCTAAGGTCTACTATAATCAATGGAAGCCTTCACTACACTACAGGATACTGCAGATCAATCCTCAGCTAAATGCAAAAAGAAAAATTTTCTCCTTCTGAATGAGTAATGAGATATAAGAGAAGTTTAGCCAGGGTTTTTTTGTCCAAAATCTTCCAAAAAACCCAAACTTGTAAGTAGAATAAAAAAAAAAAAAACACAAAAAAACCAAAAACATAACAACAACAAAAACAAACAAACAAACAAAAATGAAAAAAAAAAAACAAAAAACAGGAAAAATAATCTTCACAGACCTTTGGGAAGCCTTTAGTTAAAAATATATATTTCTGGTACATTACTGGACACTGAAGTATACTGAACAAACAATATTTCTACATATCTCTATTTCTTTCTGTTATGTCATAAATATTTGCACTGCATTTTCTTTAATCAGAAGCATCTTTTGTTAGTGACGTCTGAAGATATGTGCTGACTGACCATGTGAAATATTTGAACCAGCTGGGCACAGATGTAGACTTTGATCTCAAATGCAGGTTCATAGTGCAGTAGAGGGGCATGTAGAACAGAACAGCATTTTACTCTCAAAAGCAGAACAGAATAGCACAATCTTGAAGAAGTAGATAAAGAATGTAACTTAGGCAAACATGAGTAATGAAAACAGCAAGCATGTTGCCAGCTCAGCTCTGCTAACAAAAGTTGACAAAGCAGAAGTTGCACAAAACAATAATATTTCATTTATTGGAAACCATGGGTCCAGGAACAACTACATAAAAAGGACACAGGACATTGAAGAGAGACCCCCAAAGAACCTCATAAGGACTTCCAATAAGGGTACAGCCATGCAAAATAAAGTAATATATGTGCATCAGGTAATCAGGGATCGCTGATGAATATGTCATCACTGTTTATGATAAAAGCTCTGTTTACCTGATGCTTAGGGCACTCTATTAGAGGAAGGATCATCTGAGTGATCATAGCACTGTAATAAAGAACTCCTGATTTCTAATACTCACAACAATGTTCAAAAGTTTCTGATTTCGGTATCAATGACAAGCCTTTTGGTTAATCCAGGTACATGCTAATTTGTTAGATTACATGTTGGCTGAGTGTACAACTAAGGATCACAAAATACAAAGCAATATAAAATTTTTGAGATGTCAGTTGCAAAGTGAGGATCAAGAGGACTACACCTAAAAATGTGAATAGCAACTAGAATAATGAATGATTCTGAACCACTATTATAATCCATATGATATTTTTGTAAATGCAGTTGTGTGACCATGGCAGTATGTGGATGTCTGGATATTTCAGGAAAAAAATCCCCAGAAAGGATGTAAATTGATTAAACTACAAACCACAAATTCACGTATACATCTGGTTTGCAATTACTGTACAACAGGAGAACCAAATTTTGCTCAAGAGACTGGTAACTCCGTGTTCACAATGCTCAATTCAGTCACAGGTCCTATGTTAAAGTAGCAAATGTGACTTCAAGACTTGTGGATAGTCAAAACACAAGTCTGCACATTTTATAGACAAACTCTCATGGCACATTTATTGGGAAGTTTTATTTCTTCCGTCAAAGAGTTAATTCAGCCAACAGCAAGTTGTTTTGTGTTTAGAGCCTTCTGACTTCTGAGGTCATCGGTTGTATCTATAGTGACTTATTGCATTGGGAATCTCATGGTGTTTATGCTCAGCTGTTTAAGCCACCTTGAAGACACCCATCCATCAAGCCTCAACCTAAGTTAAGCTACTCCAGTATTAGATTTGGGGTATGAAACGTCAGGCTCATGCCACAGATGTCAACAGGCTATGCCAGGGAGCCTGGGGCTTCCTGTTAAGTAGAAAATAAGTACAAGTGAAAGAGTCAAACTCCACAAAGCATTTAGACTGAAGCAAAATGTTGTGATGATACCATTTCATGGGCACCAGTATGGCCAAAAAATGTTCACCTATCTATTTGTAGCTACCACATAAGCTCACAGTTAATTTACAAAGTACTGAAATCTTGCTGCCATGCTCATGGTGTTTTCTAGTACTAACTAGTTAGTTTAAACTTGTCATTAACCACTTGGGAAAGATTTATAGCAACACACTGATTAAGCTATCCAAAGGTGATCTTGGATTTTTAGCTGACTTAGTTTCCTCTCAGAATCGTATTATCAAAAAAAAAACAGATGGGGGGGAGAGAAAGCACAACAATTATCCAGCATCTGAAGCCAGAGTAACATATGCGAATGGACATTTCCTCGTATAGACAGATGGGTTGTCAAACTTTTTCAGCCTTACCTTGCAGTATTTTTTGTAAATACCTCTGTGCATTGGGTCCCCTGAACACATAAGTAAATCTCTTTATAGCAATACAGTTCATTCAGGAAACAACGAATTCAGGAACTTGAGGAGAGAAAGGTACATTTCAGAACCTAATTGCTTTTATTTCCAAGCTACCTGTATAAAGTGCATGGTCTCTGAGCTCTTGTCATTTATCCTGTCTCCTTTCTTCTTTCCCCTATGAAATTTGTTCCACAATAAATTGTTCTTAAATCCAGATATCTCAAAGACTTTTTGAAGTGTTGATAAGAAATATTTCCTAAATTATTTGTCGGGCATGCTCTGTTTCTCAAAGAAAAAAACTCTAGTACTAAATTGTCTTTGACAAATACTGAAATAATTCAAAATTAAGCACACTCAGTTCAAGATTTATAATGAGGGAAAGTTCATTAGCTCATTTGCAGATAAAATAAGTTTTCAAAAGGTTCATGAATCTATAACAAAGGGAAACTGGGCCATCTGATTTACCTTGTTGAGCACAGCATTATAGGTACATTGACTTAATTAGGATGTACCACTGAGCATTCAGGTGTATAGTTTAGTAATAATACTGAATAAGCCTAGACTGATTTTAATTTCATTTAAACAAATAAAAATTACTGGAAAATAATAACATTCCAATTAATTTTAAGAGTTATTTTACCTTGGAAGTGTATGTTTACTATAAAACACATACTTTCTTTTTAGAGGCAGTAAGTAAAGCAGAGACAAATGATGTGTTTAGAATTGCATAATTCTTTAAGCCATAACTACTCCAATATAAGCATTAGATGTGAAATATTTTACTATTCCTACAGCAATGAAAAGTGTATTGCTAGAAAAATTGCATAAGGTAGTCAATAAGTAGAGTGCAATATTCCCATACATATTTATGGAGAGTGTGGAGCTCTGGAAAACATCGAATAAAAAGTTGGTTTAAAGCCCATTTGAGGACAAAAGAACAATCACATTTCATTCAGCCATCACCTGTTCAATCCAAGGAAGATGTGGTCTTCCTTTAGCAAAGGTACCTTAATTCTTCAGTCAGGGAAACATTTTATATTATTTTCTAAAGGATAAAAAAAGGACCCTGGGAACTAACAACCTGTCAGCCTCACCTCTGTGTCTGGGAAAATCATGGAAAAGATCCTCCAGAAACTCTGCTAAGGCATATGGAGGATAACAAGGTGATTCAGGAGAGGCAGCTTCATTTTACCAAGGGAAAATACTGTTTGACCAAACAAGTGGCCTTCTGTGGAATGATGGTTACATCACTGGACAAGAGGAGGGCTACAGATGTAATTTATCTGGATTTCCGAAGTACCTTTTACAAGGTTCCCCAAAATATCCTTCTCTAAATTGGTGACTTACAGTTTTGATTGGTGAACTGTTTGGTTGATCAGGAGTTGGTTGGGCAGGTGCATGCAGAGGGCAGTGGTCAGTGGTGTCATGACAGACATCAATGACAAGTAATATCTCTCAGGGATCCACATTGATTTTGCTTCTCAAAAACTTCACAATGTCGTGGGCAGTGGGATTGAGTGCACCCACAGCAGGTCTGCAGTTGCCACCAAGCCGAGTGGTGTTGTTGAACCACCTGAAGGTTGGGATGCCATCCAGAGGGACCAGCACAAGCCCAAGAAGGGGAAACCCATGTGGTTCAGCAGAAGCAAGAGGGGCATAAGGGCAGCCCCACTATCAGCACAGGCTAGGGCATGAACAGATTGAGAGCAGCCCTTTGGAGAAGGATTTGAGGGTGCTGGTTGATGAAAGGCTGGACAAGAGCCAGCAGTGTGTGTTTGCAGCCCAGAGAAACAATCGCATCCTGAGCTGCGTCTAAAGAAGAGCAGCCAGCACGACCAGGGAGTAAAATTCTGCCTCTCACCACTCTCAGGAGACCCCACCTGCAGTCCTGCTTCCAGCTCTGGGGTCACCAGCACAGGAAGGACATCAACCTGATGGGAAGAGTCGAGAGGAAGCCCCCAGGATGATCAGAGGGTTGGTGCACCTCTCCTACAAGGAGAAGCTAAGAGAATTGGGACTGTGAAACCTGGAGAAGAGAAGGCTACTCTACTGTAGTGTTTTTAGTACCTGAAGGGAGCCTGAAAAAAGGCTGGAGAAAGACTTTTTACAAGGGCACATAGGGATAAGGGGCAATGGTTTTGAACTCAAAAACAGCAGGTTTAGATTAGATATTAGGAAGAAATTCTTTGCTGTGAGGTAGGTGAGGCAGTGGAACAGGTTGCCCAGAGAAGCTGTGGATGGCCCATCCCTGGTTGAAGGCCAGGCTGGATAAAGCCCTGAGAAACCTGGTGTAGTGAAAGGTGTGCCTGCCCACAGCAGAGGGGTTAGAAATAGATAAACTGTGAGGTCTCTTCCAACCATAACAATTGTATGATTCTATGATTCTCCACAAGCTTCAGAGGAATAACTGCATTGGCAGGAACACCTCTAAAATAATTTTCTCCCCTCCTCCTACTCTGTCCTGGTGTCTGTAGGGCTATTTCTTTCAGTATTTTTCTCATGACTTCCATGCAGCATTTTTTAATCCTTTTTTAAATATAATATCAGAGATGCAACACTATCTTGGCTGGGAGGCTCAGGTGTGTCCTGTGGTGTGTCCACTGGAGCTGTCTGGAACCACCTATGGGAAACTCCAGGGCTCTCCTCGTAGAGGCCATCTCTGCAGCATAGCTCCTACCCCTCATATACCTGGTCACCCACATGCAATAGAGATAGGTTTATATGATGCTATATCCAAGCATACTGGAAAGCAAATAGAATTAATTTAATTCCTGAGAGCTGTAGCTAACTGTTGGAATATTTTGTTTTATGGCATTATAAGTGATTTATTTGCTGATTGAAACTATGAAAAAGTATTTTACTGAGTGTCTGAAACCATTCAGCTTCACTACATACTACTGCAAATATTTAACTATTTTTTTTTACAGGCCACAGTAATGGTGCCACTGTTTTGCTAGCCTGAAAATAAGTGTGCTGAATATTTGCCTTTTCTGGGAGAGTTTATCGTAGGACCAGTTACACTAGTTATTAAATTGTGGATAAGTAGCAATTACGATTGTGTCTCATATCAGCAAGGTATCATTTTGTGCTAACAGCTTTCAGCAGAGGAGTTTTGTTTCTAATAGTCCTTTCTCAACAGGCCAAATGACACACTGACCATGGTCAACATGAGCTGCATAGTTTCTGTAGCACTTAAGTCTCACCATAACCAATGAAGATTGCAAATGATTCTGGAAGTCCAACAACAGAATATCCTTTAGGCAATGAAATTTGATTGTTCTGCTCATAAGAGACTTCAAAATATATGAAAAGAGGAACTTTAAATGTCCCCTGATGCTATTAGAGGGTCATTATTCCAGGTCATGAATGCATTGCACTGTTAATGTACTATAATAAATGCTGACAACTATAAAGTACCAGTTATGAAGAGAGGAAAACAACCACCTAGGTTATATACTGAATGATCCAGCTACAAAATAGTGCAGAAAAAGTTTGGTATCTTTTTGTTCCTGCCTTGTATACAAGTTTAGACCTTGACTAATTAAAAGAAACTTCTGTATAGTTTTGGGTATTATTTTTTCTTGCCCATCTTTTGGCAAAGGAGCTGTCCCAACAACAGCAGGTCAAAAACTGTTAGCTGTTTTAAGTATCTGGGCTTTCCTTTCTAATGTTATTACTTCACAAAAAGAAACATTTTTCTTTTTATAATGCCCATTTCCCATTCTGATTAAAGTATTAAAAAGACTGGCTATACCAAACAGTATGATGAAGGTTATCTTCCTTTTCATCATAACCATATACTTCAAAAGCACAATTTTTAAAACAGCACAGCTATTCATTCTAGTGTTTTCATCTCAAGGATAGACATTTTAACCTATTTTTCTTCTTGGAACACTTTCTAATTTACTGACATTATCCTGAATCATGCTTTGAAAATGTTCCTCATTTCTTATTAGTTGTTGAGAGTAAAACCAGATGTAATAGAAATAGGGCTTGTTCTGGGCTTTCCCACTACCAAGACAAAACAGGAAAATATTAATTATAGAATTAGGAGTTGAAATGCAAGGGTATATTCTAATTGTTGAACAACCATGTCTTTGCTTCTAGTTACTGTGACAGCCAAAATCCATGTAAATGTAGCCCTCAAATTTTCCATTATTTAACTGGATGAGGTTAGGACAAAACCAATTTCCTTCATAGGCCTTACAGTAGAGTGCAGGTATGACTCCAGTGATGCCTGCGCTTTCAACTGATATTTGACTTAAGAAAATATTAAGAAACAATAGACATCTTACAATCAACGAATATTTAATTGCTTTCTCGTTGTGATTTTTTTTATTCCCCAGATTAGTGCAAAAACCCCCTTCTCTCTGAGGCTGCAGTTTGTTTCTTGCTTTATCTTGCTACGTCAGACTGGGATGGAATTTCATTACTATCATTTAGTTCATCAAGAAAGGGCTTCCAATTAGAATTTCACCTACCATCTATGTCTGTTTAAAGCCTTTTCTTGAGTCAGCTTCATAAACACATTTCTGAAGTGTTAATTTGGAGGATAAAAAGTATCTCCATCATTGTTATCTTGCACAAAAACATCCAGAAAATTGGTTTTGAAGGATCAAGTCTAATAAATGGCACTGCACTATGTATACCAAATATACTTTTAGAGCTTATAGGAAATGAAACAAATTTGTAAGGTGCAATCAAAAAATAATGTATGCAAAAAGGAGTTATCCAAAATGAAAATCACCATCTTTTAAAATATTGTTAAATGACATATGGACAGAAATATCAATCAATTGTGATGCATTTAGAGTTAGAAAGAGACAAAATATGGGTATCTGTTGGAAGTATGGTCCTTGAAGATGACCAGGGGTTCACAACGTATTCATGAGAATTTGCAGACTATTACCCTAAACTAGATCTAACTTTGAAGAGAAACATTAGCTTAGTGTGTGGCAGCATTTCAGATATTAATGAATATATGAATTATCTGCATAGGCAGAAAAGAGTTATACAAAGAAGCAGTCATCTGCAGGGTTGTTACAGTTTGGCTGTGAGGAGAAAAATGGGGGTAAATAAGGAAAGCAAGCAAACTACCAGAACCTTTATTTTTTCCCAGTGATATTTTTTGGAGCTTTTTTTTTAAAGGGAGACATGAATTTTAGAAAGGTTTTCTTTTTCTTTTTCTCTTGTGGCAACACAAGAGAGAAGTAGTGGAAAAATTAATTTCAATTTCCAACTTAAGCTCAGCTGTACCCAAGAGGAATCAGGGGAGGTATAAAGGTAACTCATGCTCTTTCTCCCAGATGCCTCATTCTCTGCTTCTTTGAAACAGATGTTATATTTTCTTTTCAACTAGCACCTGTAAAAAAATAAACATTAAAAATTTGCAACTATTCTCCCTCCTGTGATTCAAGTACTGGAAAAATGTGTAGAGAGGTATTCAAAAAATGAAGTCAGATATGGACCTGTATTAAAATTTAGTTAATACTTTTGTCTGGTTTAGAATGATTAAAGGCTTATTCACCTAGAATAAGAAACAAATAAAGCATATGAAAGTGGAAAAATTATTCAGTTAGTGAACAGTCATGTTGTTATATTGTTGAATCTGAGAACTGGAAAATAAAGTCTCCAAACAATTTATGAGGTTAGAAAGCCAACATTACTTTTTTAGCAGCACTGGATGCACAGGGAATTATCCTAAAGCATGCATAAGGAGCAATCTAATAGACCATGTTATAGCCATGAAACTAATACATGTGCATCACATTTCTATTATACAGTGTTAATATTTCCTGAATATGTACATATATGCTAATTACTTCCATGAACTTGCTTGGATATGAGTAAGGGTCTTTTGAGAGTCTTCGGAGGTCATTTGGGAACATCCCATTCCTTAAAACTTCCTTTTACAGCCCCAGACCTTCTGATGAATCTTCTCTCCTTGGGAGTTTCTCACATATGTGGTCAGGTAAGGATGCACTTTTCTTGTCATTCCTTAGACTGGCATTCTACCTCTGTTCTCAAAATCAGGATATCCACTAGTACATATTAGTCACTGATACATGTAAATAAGCTAGCACAAGAGTGTGAGTCACAGATGTAGAGTGGTAGCACAAGGACACATTAAACTCTGGTATTTGTACTAAGCACTCTAGGGTACAAAACTAAGCATTAATCCCAAATATAGCTGTCATAACTCTTATAACTAAAGTTAAAAGAATTTTCTAACCTCTCTCCTCAACTACGCATAATTTCTTCTTAAAGAAATATAACCTATTTGGTTACAAGAGTTTTTTTGGGGTTTTTTCAGGCTTCATTTTTTTGAGAAAGTTTACCTTCTAGTGCTAGGTTTTGTCCAGAAATAAAAATTTTGATGCTGAGCAGACTTGATCAAACACACTGGAGATTATTAGTTGCAGAGTTCCAATAACATCTCTGTCTTTAAAGAAGGGAATGCTATCATTTAAAGACACATTTTTCCAATCTCTTTCAACTTGCCCTGTTCAACCCTCTCATTTTTGCTCAGTAATTTGTGGACAGGAACACACAGTGCATCCAAAATACATCAGTTCAATTGCTTATGTGATAAACCATTGGGCTGTGCTTGCACAGTAAGACCAACAGATCCAGAATGAGACATTAATTACAAACTTGCTGGCATTTGCGCTTTCTCAAAAAGTTTGTAAGGGATTGCTCTTTCATGTAGCAACTGGATCTGATTCTATCAGAAAGAAAATAAAAGAGATTGTGGTCAATTTCTTCAAGGGATCAACCAGAACTTTAAGATAAAACATCTCTATTGATCTTCGGTAGAGCAGAAGTCCACCATGAGATGGTCATTATAAAAGTAGTGCTCAAAAGAAAAGAGGTCCTTTTAAAGTAAGCTCCAGTCACACCTCCTGTGAATCTAGCAGTTGAACTAGCAACTGAGTTCACTGGCTAGATGCATGAGAGTAAAGATTATGTCACTTCAATTCTGTATTTACTATGAGTTTCTCTTTAGCAGCTTTGTGCTCCAAATGATCAGGGCCGAATGTCACATCTACTGCCGAGTGACGTGTGCTGAGAGTAACCCACTGTATTCCTGGCCAGCAGTGAGACTGAAGCTGCACTCTGCAATCTAGCCCCATTTGGTTTGTGCTTAAAAGGGTTATTAGTGAGTAGAAGGTGTCAAGCACATCTCATGGTAATGGTGAAACATAGCAGAGATCCCTATCACACACACACCACATATAGTTGCATACACAATGCCAAATTCAACTCACTGTTTCCTCCTCTAGTATCTTTTTCAGTTGCAATAAAAGGTAACATACAAACTCGTGTAACCTTCATTCTCTTTTTCAGTGTTGTTCTTTTTTTGTCAGTTTCTGATTACTATTTCTATGAGGCATGTTAGTGTGTGAGACAGCACAGAAAGCAGACATCAGAATGAACAGCTTCTGTGTGTTACCCACATTGACTTCAGTTCAAATACATATGACTCAAGCATAGACATTCAACTCGCACAAATGCTCTCTTGCTACCGAACATGAAGGCAATGTCTCCCTCTTGGCCTTCTTTCTCTAAGAAGAGAGAGGACCCTCTAAACCCAAACGTGTCAGTGCAATTCATCACTCATCCTTGCTGTCCTATATTGGTGATGCCTGCTTTCTCTAGGCTACTGCTGCAGGCTATGTCTTTCAGCGCTGCAGAAAAAAAACCCCCTTTCTGAAACATAATAAAAGAGATAACAGCACAAAAGGATCTGCTAATGGCCAAACCTTTCTGTCAGTCCACTTCCCATAGGCTGCTCTGCTGGGTTTGAATTGTAAAGACAGCTAACAGAGATGTGCAAGTCAGTGCTGGTGCCATGGTCATTGCTTGCTCAGTACCTCAAGTACTATCCTAAAAAATGACTGCCTCGAGGTAAGCGTAATGGTTACCGACCTGCAAATGTCAATCCTGTTGTGGGACAAGCCATGCTGCTTCCTTTCTCTGATTTTCTTGGCAATGTTAAAGCATACAGCCCAGGTAGAAACACAGAGTATTAGCTATTCTGGGGCTGAATAAAGAATAAAGGCACAAAGCTTGGGCTATCCAGTGTTTTGGACAGCAAAACTGCTGAGAAGGAAAAATACATTTATTTCCAGGGCATCAAAGCCATGGTCCCACTGTTCTTTGTCAGTACCCAACAGTGTTTTATATATGAATACTAAGTGATCTTTCCTTTAAAACCTAAGACCTTTGCACAGCCATTTAGGTGTACATGACACAGCTGATCCATCTGTAGTTCAGGGCATTACCACAGGGCATTTGTACTACGAAGAATTAATTTGTAGTGGGATCCATTAGAGTCTAAAGCAATACTTCAATAAGTTACATTATTATTTCTTCTATGCTTTTATCTTCTCTCCAACCAATCCTCATGCTTCAGGGCATATTCTGATTAGCAGCTGAGAAAGGGGAAAAAGAGATTCCCAGTTGTGTAGATTTATATTATTAGCTGAATTGTGAAATTGTGCAGTTTCCCTGAAATATCCAGCAGAACAAGGAAGAGGATGCTAGATTAGATGAGCAGTTGATGTGGTTTTGCAAATCCTCTGGAATGGGTTCTAACACTGAAAATAGTTTGCTCTGGTTATTAAGAACAACTTGTCTGGATCTATTGAATAGAAACAACTGGAAGTTTCCCTCTGGGTTTTGTTGTTCGTTTGCTTTTTTTTTTAATTAGGCATTGCTCTGTTGGCTCTCTCCAAGTGATTCAGATGGGGTAGGCACTCTGATGATTACCAACACAACTCTTTAGCCTGTGGTCTTTCCCAAATGCAGAAAAGCTGGCAGGAGGCAGCAGTGGTGGCTTGAATCTATTCATTGATTTTTAAGGGCTTTGGATCTGGCCAGTAGGCATGGATCTGTCAGGATTCTAATTTAACTGACATGTACCATTATAAAAGGCTTCATCACTGGAGGGAAGTGGATGAGACCGCAGCTAGGTGCACTGGAGAATTGATAAGATGTGATTTGATATCTTTCCATGCAAGCAGTGGTTATAAGGCCTTGCACAAGCTTCAGAGATTCCTTGATCTTCAGTGTAAAGTAGGATGGAATTTTCCCCCTCCTATTGTTCCTTTCCCAGTTTTATGATAAAATGGCAACATTAATGAGGAAAGCAAAAATATGGTATGGGATATTTTTGAGAGAGCATGAAAGAAGTACATGTCTGTCAATTTCTCTCCTCTGCCATGCCTCTTCATATTCTGCTAATGGCAAATCCTAACCCTGTTTAATATGGGATACATAAAGAGAATGCAGATCTTGCCTCTACACTGATTTTCAGTCAGTGTTTTATGTGGCATTTCCAGTTAGATACTCCTCAGTGAGACACGATAACACTGGTGCAGTTCTCAAAAAATCATTCAAATTGAGTATTTGTGGGTAAACTTGCCAACAGTAAATCACTTTTGGTCCCTTCAAGTGCAAACAAGTTGTAATATTTTAGATTTGGAACATATTTTTATAGTCCATGTGGGCCTGAGTGACACGTCTGCTGAGTAATGTTCGGGGTTTTTTTTCAGTGAAGTACATGCTGTTTCTTCATCTATATACTCTTTCTGGCAGTGCACAATAGAAGCTCTTTAAGCAACTGATCTGCTATCAAAAGTGATGAAGGTCATTTGCTTGGAAGTACCGAAACCTTGTTAGAGTCAATATGTGCAAATAGCTAAGTGAAATACATTTCCTGTGACAGCCACAGCCCTAGCAGAAACGCCCATGGATAAAGTAATAGATCAACAAACACAGCTGCTTTATCTATCATTGGATGCAGCTGAAGTTGTGACGTGGAGGAGCGCTGCGTTTAAGCCCTTATTGCAGGACTTTCCAACCCATGGGTTAAGCTGTGATGGCTGTGTGCAGAGGGAACAGAGGCACCAAAGCCATTTGGTATTTCTGTAACACCAAGTGCCTCGTGTGTTAAAATCAAGCTGCTGAGGGACAAATGCAGATCTTCATTTTAAAGACATAAAAGACTCCTGTGCTGCTGATTCAAGGATTTTATGTTAGAGTTATCTTATGTCCTTAATGCTTACCAAGTTTGTAAGGTAAATAGAAAAAAGTGGCTGTAGACTTTATGCTTATGGATTCCTTGTGTCTTCTGGTGACCACTTTCCTCGAAATAAGAAAAGACTGTTTGAAAGGCCAACAAATAAACTTTTCTTTCATCTCCAACTCATCGAGCATTTTGTTTATAGTAGATATATTTGTTTTGAAAAAGAAGCTCTTTTAGCAAATTCTTTAAGAGCCATTGAGAACAAATACCCAGAGCAACATTAACACTCCTGATAGGACTGGTATTTTTTGATTTGTTGATGTTTTAGAGATTAATCTACATGACTAGCTGGCAAATGGCAAGAAATTTTGTAGGGACATTATCAAAATAGATTTGAAATTTCTGAATTTCTATGTGTCCGATCACTGGGTTGCTGTATACTTAATATCACCTATTTGCATAATATGATATTTGCTATAAAACTTTCCTTTGAAAGTTATTTATTATGAAGTACAACCAAAACTATTCCAGAAACAAACAGAGAATGCAAGCAACTGAATTTACTCAATGTCCATACATCCTTCTTTTAAATTAATTTTCTAATTGTGTTCTAATTTATATTCTTTAAAGATTATTTATAGTTAACTATTCAACATTTCATATTTCTTGGGCCTTCACCTTTTCACAGGACAGGCAAAAGGTGTAGTTTTATATTACATTATATTAATGTTTCTCTGGCCTGTTTACAGCCCTCTGATGAATAAAATGAAATGATGTAGTTTTCCTATGTACACATACCTCATAAAATGCAACCACTTACTTTTCTCTCAGATAGTACCAGAGAAGTTATTGATGTCTTAGGAGATATTTTCAATTTTCATGCTTTAATTCAGCATGTTTTCAGCAGTATTGAATGCTTAACAAAAATAGTTATAAAAACAGAATGCCTAGGCTATTCTCACATGCAAAAAAAATCAATCATTAAGGTTGCTCTAGTGTTAGAAAAGCATACTAACAAGGGGGAAAAGTAGAAAAATGTTTTGATTTAAACCTCTCTTCCTGCTTATTCAGTTTTTATAAGAGTATCCTGCTTGTCAAACCTGATTTCTTTCTACAGCAGGATAACCCATCTAATTAATCTTGCAATGTCAGCAGGTGTAATTTTTTGGACCTCAGCAACGCTTTTGATGCAGTCTCTCAATATCTTTCTGGACAAATGTTCAGCACGCAGCTGAATAATTCAATGGGCAAGCAAGTGGTCATGGGTCGATCACAAAGTTATACTGAGTCGGGTGACATCAGACTGGGGTCCCCTCATGTGCAAGGTTCTGTAGGACTCCATCACTGGCCCACTTCTCTTCAACACTTCATTAATGACTTGGAAACAAGACTTAAAGGAATACTAATTAAATTTGCCAACAGGACTAAACTGGGAGGAGCTGTTATTTCCTTAAGAGAGAGAGGCTCAGCAAAAAGTCATTGACAAATTAGAGAGATGTGCAATCCCCAGTGGTATGAACTTTAAAAGGACAAATGCCACATTCTGGACCTGTGTTGAGATCCAGCTATTGAAGTTATTAGGAAGAGGTCTCTGCCTGAATTAAGGTGCAAATGACACCATATGCTGGAGTCAATAGTATGGGTTTTATTTAAAAGTAAATGTGTGAGAGGAGAAATAGAAAGAAATAGAAAAGGGGTGGGGGAGAGAGAAAGAGTGACAGAGAGACTGATTAAATACAAAATAACCCCACTCTGTGCATTGCAACAACATCCTTTTGATACTCTTCTTCTAGTCTTCTTGGTGGTGGAAGTCCTGCAAAACATAGGGTTCAATGTATTAATATACATTCAGGTACCTTCCCTGAAGAAAGCAATTTTTCCACAGTCTTTTCCAACAGACTCTGGATCTATTGAATCATTTTGCTACATTTGCATCACATGCAGTTGTCTGAGCAAGGCCTCAGGAATGAGTCTGGGGGGCAGTCTTTGGTGGTTTTTGATGCCTCCTCAGCTGCCTCTCTCTTGAATGTCCTATGTGGATGTGTCCTCCCCAGGGTGGGGGTTCTCACAACTGATCCAGTTTGAGTGCTATTTCCCTCTGGCCAGAGGTTATGCTAAACCCACAAAATTCTCCTTTTCTCCCCCGTGGCTTGTAAAGGAGTATGCGCAAACCTTGCCTCAACAAATGAGGCTGTGGGCTATGGCTTTCCCCACCTTGGATCCAGCCAGAGTTAATTTTCAGGACAGCTTCCAGGTTTGGCTTTCCTGCAGATACATTTTTTCTCCCTGAGGCGTGTTTACTTCTCCCTAGACCAAGATAATTGAACAATAGTGTCACCTTATCTTATCTCAAGTCCTTGACTAGGTAGCTTAACTCACAGTCCATAATTCCAGTCAGAAGACATATTGAGTAAGGGGTGGGCTTTGGTAGTTGCAGCTTCTTTATATAGCTTTGCCATAAAAAAATCCTCCATAGCAATGTTTAAGCCATTAATGATAACATTTCAGTCTCTCACAGCCTGGTAGCAGATGAGGTCACCTGGTTTGTTCAGCCTGGAGAAGAGGAGTCTGAGGGGAGACCTCAACATCCTCACAAAGAGAAGTGGAGGGACAAGTGCAAATCGTTTCCCTCTCATGATCAGTGAGGATTCAAGATTCAAGGGAACAGCATGAAGCTGAGTCAGGAGAGATTTAGGTGAGATAGCAGGAAAACGTCTTTCATTTGAAGTGTGGCTGGGGCCTGGAATTTGCTCCCAGGAAACTGGTCATAGCACCAAGCCAGTCTGAGTTCCAGAAGTATTTGGACAGTGTTCTCAGGCACATGGTGTGATTCTGGTGGTGTTCTGCACAGGCCCAGGAGTTGGACTCAATAATCCTGATGAGTTCCTTCTGACTCAGCATAGTCTACCGTTCTACAATTTTATGATATTTTTTTACTAATCTTCTAGTGACCACTAGGATAGCCAGCCTGAGCAAGTTTTTTAATTTATTTAGAATTCAAACAACTCATGTCTTAGTTCATAAAAAGCCATATTTTTCTTTCTCTCCTATTAGGTGGTAGTACATGAATATTCTGGCAAATGACAATGGAAAAAAAAAAGCATAACTCCCAAACATACTTGACTTAAAATCTAATGGTTTCTGACTCATCCTCTCTTAAATCTTCCATGCCAGCTACCAAGAGCAACACAGCTCTAATACTGTATAAACTAGAAATGGACACAAACAATATAAAAAGAATATCTCTTGTAAAATCTCCATAATCTTTCTCCTTGGTGCCATAATGCATAAATTCATCGAGTAGCATTTAACTAAATGTAGAAGTACTCCAACATAAATGTGGACAGGTAGAAATCATCAGATATTTGCCAAGATCTGCTACTAAGGGAGACTGTAAAATTGCTATAATTGAAGCCAGGCAAGGCCAGACTTGACATCCATCTATTAAGATCAATTAGGAATAATTAAATCACGATGCATGGTAGAGCAGATTAACTCTTCCAACCAGGTGATAATAACATCATTTCTTCTTTAGCCGAAACAGCCAATATTGTGGATCTGTTTTCATTAGGAAAGAAAATTGATTATGTGAACCTACAATATTCTTTGATGTACTCAAATTTGTTTGCAAAGAGTACACTCAGTCTTGTTGGTTTGAAAAAACAGAAATTAAAAATGGCAGGCAGCTTTCTTGTGTGCACATCTCCAAGTCTGCATTTTGGGCATGTTTAGGGAATTTTTTTAACAAAGCAAGGGTGCACACACTCCTCCCACTTGCCAGCACAGACATACAGAGTTGTTTTTTGGTTTTTGAGAGTCTTTAAACACACTCAGAGTTTGTCAGCTATTCCCCACCATGCAACTTTAGACAATAAAATAGCCTTATACCTAAACCGCAGGCTAGCGAGCAGGAGCATTCAGGCTGGTGAGTCATCACAGAGCAGTGCTAAGTGACTGCACAAGGTTGTGCTGACAGCAGGGTCGTGTTCACTAGCAAACCCTGGCTGGGTGTCTGAAATCCGTGCTTCAGCTACTGCGGCTGTCTCTTGCAAAACTTCTTGGGTTTGGTTACATTTTAAAAGTGAATCCACCTCCCTTGCACTTACAGGGAACTTGGAGTGTTTGTGTGGGTTTTAATACATTCATCTTCTCTTCAC
Source organism: Polioptila caerulea (assembly GCA_013397295.1). NCBI lineage: Eukaryota > Metazoa > Chordata > Aves > Passeriformes > Certhiidae > Polioptila > Polioptila caerulea. The sequence goes on from VYXF01001315.1 coordinate 237,829, forward strand.
AAGATCAAAACATAATAATGGCAGATATTAACACCTAGAATAATAAGAGTGAGTAAATAACTGCATTGCTAAACAAAAATATTGATCCTAATGCTTGGTGGGTGGGGAGTAGTCTGAGATTCAGTAGTTACAGCTCGTGTTTCAGTTTCCAGAATAGACTCCAGCAAAATGACAGCAAATTACTTTAATCTCTCTGAGCTTTAGTGTCCATAGATCAAACAAATTTAATAGTATCACATCTTTTGCAGAGATTGAACCTATGGCTACACTTAATTGGTATTTGGTATTATTCTGATTCAAGACTTAAGGAAATCAATCAAAATATTTCTACTAACTTTCTCAAAAAAATTAATCATATTTTTATGCACCGAGTAATATTTTTTTTCTGTGATGGGCAGTAAATAGTGTGCTTCCTGACAAATGGCATGAGGTGATAGATGCTGTACAGTGGGAGGGGACAGGGCAGGGCTTGGGAGAGTTGAGGAATGGGAGGAAATGCAAAATAAAATATCAATTGTAAAAATCACCCTTTTTAATTAGGTATTTTACAAATCATATGGAGATGAATTAAAAGCGTAGCAGAACTGACTAGGAAAATCTAATGCGCACATTATCTACTAAAAAGTATAGACTGGTAGGTAGATAGGCTTGGGAAGAAAAGCATGCATTCTCCTTGCTCTCACCCCCACCTCCAGCAGGGCTCTGTTCTGTGCAATTTGAACAACATTTTAAATTTTCTGCACGTGCATAAAATGCACAAATGTTCCTCAGCTGACACGTAGCTAGGTCTTGTGAATGCTACCCAAATTACAAAAAGAATGCCCTATAAAATATACTGTCTACAGTAGAGTAGAGTTCATTATAAAAGTAACCCTGCATTTTTCATTCAATGTAGTATTTAGGGATGCTTATCCAAATGTTTTTTCCCAGTATACCTGGTCTATCAAAACACAGGTGAAACGTGTGCAATCACTTCTGCATGTGAACATTTCTACCAAACAGGATTTCATGTGCTTAAATTACTGTCATGAACAATTTTTTCCTGAATCAGAGAAGGAGAAGTAAAATAAGGCCTCATACACAAAATATAGCTAATCACTTTTGAGCAGTTCCTGACCATCAGCCTTCCTCAAAAGCCTGAGAGTGTTCTTTTGTGCCTTAAAAAGCATACAAAATGTACTCTGTTTGAGTTTGAAGTTAATAAGTTCTTATTGTTCTGTAAAGCAGAAACAAGACTGAAGAAAAATCACACAGAGAAATGAAATTTCTAAAAAAATTGCTTTCAGAAACTCTGTGAATATCAAGCATATCAGTAATTCACATTTTTTTTTTCCCACTCATTTTATTCTCTTTCTAATTAATAACTACCACCTATATTCCAGAGGTTAGGAAGATGAAGCAAAGTCACATGAATTTCTTCAGAACTGTAAAATCAGTTGGAGGTTGAGCAGCATGCTGCCTGTCAGTGCTACTGGATAAAGCCTGGAACTAAGAAATGGCAGCTCAGTAGAAAAAAGATTGTTTCAATTTTGTTGTCTTTCAGCTTACAGGAAGTGATTAGAGGATATGTAATATTCTGTGTACATTATCCATTGATGTAAACTTGAGTCTGTTTTAGACTGTCATGGAATATCAATATTGGAATTGAAGGGTAGGATAGCAAATGGTATTTGTTCCCTGATAATTAGCTTTTCATAAACACTGAATCCCTTTCCAAGTTGCATGTCTATTTTATTTAAGAAAAATAATCTAAAAAATCTTTATAACCAAAATACACATTGTGTTAGCACCTTGTTGAAATTTAAGTGCTTTACATTGTGTTGGAAATGCAGGATAAGTAAACTTCCATTTTATTATATGGAGAAGTGAAAAGTTGGAAGCAACTTTTTAAAAGACATAACCTTTTAGTTCTGTCTCAGATATTAATTGCAGTAAGAATATGGATAAGAATGATTCTGTGTCCTTGCTATTAGTAAAGCAGAAAGCAAAAGAAAATCTTCTGCTGGAGAGAGCTTGTCATCTGCTGGAGGTAAGCAGAAAGAAATAGTAACATGCAACAGATGAATACTACATTCAGATACCCTGATGATAGGGGTTCTTATTCAAACAGGATTTTAAAACAGTAGCAAAAAATTAATAAATAAAACTTGCTTCCGAAAGTCATAACAACTTTGCTCTCTTAACCTTACTGGGTTAAGAACTACTGCAGTGCTCATGAATACATGTTTTGATTTCTATAAAGACTCCTGGCAGATTGAATCCTTTTAGAACATTGTTAGCTCATCTACCACTATTTTTTTTCAAGCTGAGAAACAGACTGAAGGCGAAATCTGCATGCATGCACAGTTCTTTAACTGTGTACTCAGAGGCACGGAAAGTCTAGTGATCATGCTCCAAGGAAGGGAAAATAAGTCTGTGGATCATTTTGACTATATCGACACCATCAATAATAGTTTTGCCTATCTGCAAAATGTGCACAAATAAATATGATATAAACACTTAAATAAAAGACTACTGCATTAAATAATATGACCTTGCTACCTTTTAGTTGCAGTGTTAGAGCACAAACTTATTTTAATTAGCAGTCAGCAACCAGACTGTAACTTCACTGAAGGAGCATTGAAGAATCACTGCCTATTAACAACCCAGCGGTAAGTAAGCCAGTACAAATACTTATAACCAAATAGTGTACATTTCAGGAGTGGAGAGGATTAGCTATTGGGCACACAACACAGTGGAGGAAATTGCTTTATTCCCAGTACTGCTGGGTACCAGGAGGCAATCACTATGCCTCTAGCCCATTAACAGCATTCAGAGTGTTGCTTCCCATAGAAGGGGTTATTGGCTAACCACTGGGTGACCAATTAAAAGCTATGAATAAGTCCCAAACCAAACAGCATGGGGCCTGTTTGTGGCACAGTGGTATCATTACTAAAGTGAAAAACTTGATGAGAAAGGAGCATATTTAATTATAGAACTATACAAATGGCTAATTAGGACTATAAAGTGAAATGAATGACTTTCCAGTGGATTTTTGAACGTTACTGATAACTGCTCAGCTTCTTTGGAGACCATGAAAGTGATCTACAGTGCTAGCCTGCATGTTATAGTAATGAATGGATCTTCATTACTGGGGACATGTTTGACCTGGTTGCTCAGGTAGCATGGGCAGTCCTCGATTCTGCTCCCTGCAAGGGTTCTTGTGCAGTCCCAGGTCTGCTGTGCGCTTCACTTGCTTTCACCCCATTCTCATAGGTTTAGAGGCAAAAGTATTACCTGCAGTTGAAAGCCCCTCTCACTTTGAAGTCAAGTGTCTCACTAATTTTGCAGAAGCTTAGACCCATGCTTAGATTTGGCCTTTAAAATCACTAATGGGTTAGAAAAAAATCTTTCCCCTTCATATCCCTCCCCAGGATCTTACAAATTCCTGCACCTGTACCAGTTATTTTAATCTTTACTGCACAAAGTAGAGATTCCTTTAAATTACTTAGTCTAGCTTCCAAAAGACACCCCAGAGCCCAATGATTTCTTAATGAGTAGTGAACTTTTCATTTCTTCACTACATGTATCCTCAAAATGAGGAGAGGAATGTTTCTACTTCACAAAAATAAAGAGACCTGATTTTTTTAACGGAGCTTTTTTCCAGCTGTGTAAGCACCCTGAGGACTAGAGAGGATGCTTATCCAGGCAAACAACCCATGCAATTATTTATTGACTCGATTAGTAGCAACAGGAAAAGGAGAGGCTGGATTTTGGCCAGTGTAGTGGGCATATTCTACAGCTGTATAAATAATTTGTGTTACAATAAATCCATACCACACAAAGCAGTAAATACAGAGCAAAGCCTGGCCATTGGAGTCCCTCAGTGATGACAAAAACCCTTGCAAATAATAGGTTTTAGTGGTACAAGAGTTGTGCTGACATTCGTTTAGATAGTGTCCCTAGATTCACTGATGATGGAGATCTTGAACATCCAACATACACAAAGACCGTGGAAGGCCTGGGAGAAGTTTGTGGGCATGCATCCCTAACCAGAAAGTGAACTCATTATTTTTGTTTTACTTTTGGTGAGCTTTGTCTGCATTTCTCAGTCTGCAAAAGAGAATTGTCCCTACTTCCTAATTACCAGGCTTTTCCAGTCTAAAGGGTCAATGCTAAAGGCTTGAAAGATTTAACACCACTCTCAATGCTTTACGGCCTCTCTTTCATTACACCATTATCATTTAAGCGCACACCAACTTTTCTGTCCTAACATGAAGAAATTAGTGCAGTTCCTTGTTGACAAATGGAAAAACAGTTAATGTTTCCAATAAATAGCAATCTCAATTAGATCAACTTGCTTAAGATGCCTTTCTTCCCTAATCAAGTCACAAGACTGTGTGTTAGATTGTGATTTAACAATTCACCATGGAGATGACAAAATACTTCACTGAGGCTTAATTTGAAGTTTAGTGAACCCATCCTTTGAATGTATTTCAAAGTGACATAAACCACTTTCTTAACTTTGATACTTCATGAGATATGAAAGTAAATCTAGGCTATATTAATACCAGCTAGGATTGGTGTTTTACTTTTTTGGGAAGGTTGCTTTTCTTTTCTGGATAGGGGGGTTGGTTGGGTCTTTTTTTGCTTTGTTTTTTTCATCAAGACGAAACTTGCCAACAGATGGTTGTGAATCTGCTGTTTTATAAGCCTATAAAAGAAAGCAATCTCAGCAACAAGAGACCTTCTGGCTTTACCTACAGTGGCCACAGCCCTTCTCTCAAGAATTAAGAAACTTCTCAAAAGCAGCAGAAAATGATCATCAGAAACCAAATGATGTACACATCATTACAAACAGCAACTTCTAGGATATTTCATATTCTGAGTTTTTTCCCTGAAAATTCTACTATGTGATTGTCTGCAAAAAAAACCATAGAAAATCAATATTTATAGGGAGAGGATATAAAGAATATATTTATTTGCAAATTTTATAAGGAGTTAGTCATAAAACTGGTATGTGATAGATTAGTAATGATGATATTGGACAGAAAAGTACCAGAAAAAAATTATTATGAATCTTTCAATACTCTTTTTTATCTGAATTTTATCTATAGATGCTTATATTACAGATGCTTATATTAATAAAAAAGGTTCTTTTCACAGAATCAAGTTTTTTTCTCCATGTTTTCCTTCTGAAGATAAAATAATTCTGAAAGATAATTTTTCGCACTAATCATAACTGCTATTTTTTTTCTAAATCACACTATGCAGCAGAAATCACTAAAAATGTTTTTCATCTTTGATCTCAAACTTTAGAAAAAGATCCATCTTCAGGGCTGAAATATTACTTAGAAATATTTCTTCTATTGATTAAATTTATTAATTGACATACTGTGAAAAGCAGTGAAGCAACTAAAATCCAGAAAAGATGCAGGAATATTTAACCTAATTAATGCAGGAATCACTGTTTAGTAGTGTGATTGTGTTCAAGAGAAGAGGCCTACGAATGGTAAATTCTTAAATGATCAGCCCTTAAAAAATTACAATACCAGCAGAATACATTTTTTCTCTAAGGAAATATCAAAACTGTGAGTTGTTCTAAATTTTCTCATAAACTTCTCATTGCTAGTATGTCCAGTAGTCAGTAGCTCCCCCAGTCATTGATAAAAAATTGTTATGATTTTATTCGGGCATGGACTGTACCATTTCACTCTGTCAGAAATCTTTCATTTTTATTGGGAGAATAAGAAGTCTTCCCTTTTATCCTGAACTACTATAGTAGCAGGACAGATTGTACATAGTACAAATTCTTAAAAGTAGCAATGGCAGCAAGCATAGAAATATGATTTATCATCCCACACTAACCTGAACACCTAGACATAATTTACCAATGTGGTATGCACAGATTAATGCATTAATGAACTAAAGCAAAAAACTCCATTCAACACATAGTAAATGCCTTGTTGTCTGGATAAGTTAAAGTTGACTAAGTTAATTTTCAAATCAAGGGTAGAAAGGTATATAGTGACCACCCATGGATCCAGCAAGGAGACAATTGTTGCAATTTCAGTTTTTGTTGGTCAAGACAATGATTGCAGTCTTGGTCCACTGGGGCTGGGAGAAACTCGCAGAACACAAATTTCAGAGGGTTAATTTATGCTCAGGCTGGGTGGGAATACCCAAGTACCTCCACTGGGGTGGGAAGTTCTACACTGTATGATTTAATGCTGTGGGTTGTGGGGTTCTTTGAGGGTCTCTTGTGGTTTATGACATCTTCTAAGGCATGACAGAGGCCTCTGATGTTAGCATAGTTGACCAGACTACAAGGGATGAATATTTTGAGGCCAACTGTTAATGTGCCAGTACTTCCTAGAGGAAGTTTTCACACCTGAGCCAGTTACATCAGAGAAGACAGCTGGCATGATGCCAGCTTGTATGTCTGGTGGTGGGTGAGCAACCCCTCTGCACCAAGGCAGTTGCATTGTGCATCTTCAGAAAAGCACCAACTTCATTTGCAAATGGCCATGTGTTTTGAGTCATCAGCCATTAACATTCCAGTCTCCTTACATTTGCTATTCTCTTGTCTATTCAAGCAGAACACCACGTTTTATAAAGGTTTTCTTGAATAAAGGCTGATAGGTCAAATTTGATCCTAACTTAGTGGAAGATAGATTGCCACAAATTGATTTTTGGCCTTTGTTGTACCCAACTCCTTATGAACTCTTTGCTTCATAGGGTGAAAATACTTGCCACTATAGTGCTATGCAGTTGAATAGTCCAATCTATATACTGGTCTTTTAATTTACCATGTTTGTCTATATTCTGTTCTTTAATTAGAATGAAAGGGATGGCAAATATGCAGTTTCTTTCTTAAGAACATTAATGTAAACTGAGCCTCCAGTGCTGAAACGATGTAAAAAAGATGTGACTAAGCTGACATACAATAAAAAACTGAAATTCTGTCTCCCCAAAAACGCAGTGTGGTGGGTTGGCCTTGGCTATCTTCCAGGTGCATGACCAAGACAATTTATCAATCCCCTCCTGGACAGGGGAAAAAATATGAAGAGAGGCGCTGGGTTTGAGATAAGGACAGGGTGAGATTAGTCACCAATTATTGTCATGGGCAAAATAGATTCAACTTCAGGAAAATAATATAATTTATTGCAAATCAAATCAAATTAGGAAAATAAGAAATAAGAATATATATTATAGCACCTTTTCCCCACCCCTCCCTTCTTCTTGGACTCAACTTCACCCCAGAATTTCAACTTCTTTCCCCTCCAGTGCTGTAGGGGGACATGTAACACAAACTGCAATCTCTCCATCACATATTGTCTCTGTCACTCCTTCCTTACTCTCTTGTTCTGACCAAGTGTCAGGTTCCTCCCACAGCAAATAGTCTTCCATGAACTTCTCTAATGTGAGTCCTTTTCACAGGCCATAGTTCTTCACAATCTTCCCCAGCATGTGTCCCTTCCATGGGACCAGCCCTTCAGGCATGGCCTGCTGGAGTGTGGCTCCCCCATGAGAGAGGTCCTGCCAGCAAACCCAACCCTGTGTGGGCTCCTGTCTCCGCAGGACCACAGATCCTGAGAGGAGCATTCTCCAGCATGGGCTTCACTGTCTCCTTTAGGCATTCACCTGCTTCGGGGTCCTGTATGGGCTGCAGATGGATCTCTGCATCCCCAGGGACCTCGACGGCCTGCCTCCATGGTCTTCACCACAGGCTGCAGGGGAATCTCTGCCCTGGCACCTGGAGCACTTCCTGCCCCTCTTTCTCCACTGACTTTGGTGTCTGATGACTATTTCCCTCGCATGTCCTCCCTCCTTTTTCAGAGTTGCAGTTGTACAGTTCTCTTTTCCCTTCCTTCTTAAATACTTTATCCCAGAGATGTTAGCATTGTTGCTGACTGACTCAGCCTTGGCCAGTGGTGGGACTGCCTTGGAGCCAGCTGGCTCTGGTCCTCTCTGATATGAGGCATCTTCTGGCATCTTGTTACAGAAGCCACCCCTCTAGTCCCCCCCATTACCTAAACTGTGCACATAAACCAAATATGCAGAGCTGTTTTCAGCCAGTTGAGACCAATGCAGTTTATAATATTGAGAGGACTGGATAGGCTTCTGGAAAGATACAGGAATAAAACCCCAGTAGTTGCTAAAATCCTGTAAATACATTTATTTTTGGGGAATTAGAAAAGAAATTACAATGCAAAAACTTAATATCTATAGGAATCCATGCTGGTCTAAATATTGGAATGTTAGGAAAAAAATAAACTAAATAGACATTATCCTCAGAAGCTTTGTTTTTACAATCATTTCTTGAGCAGGCATTTGCTGCTGAATAGGTGGGTGTGAGATAGCTCATAAAATAAATGAGTGAAGCACTAGATCTCAAAGTCTGAGCCCTGTGGAGAAGTGATAAATGCCAGCCTGAACACATTTAACATACTATTGCAACTAGTTGTCATCTAGACAGTAACAGGATCAAGCCTGTACATCTTGAAGTGGAAGTTCACAACTCTTTCTTGGATAGTGTCAGCAAAACACTGAGGATTTTTGATATGTTTAAAATGTTGAAGTTATATCTTTGTCTGATGAGATCCCACAGAGCAATGAAACAACTTGATTCTTAGCTAAATGGCTGCCTACATATTACTTCTTATCTGTGTTTTTGGAGTTTCTTTTTGACCTAAAATTATCCAAAATTATTTTAAGGAGGATGGTTAAAAGCAATTTTCTGTCCATAAATGAGCATTTAATAGAAGATATTTATGAAATAGCTTATATATTTGAATTGATTACAAATGCTTTTTACCTGTACCTGAGGCCTACTTTTAAAAAATACAAATCATACTTATTACCTTTGTTACTGAGCTCCCTTTTCTCTTAATATGCTGAAGGATGAATTTTTATGCTGTTTCCAAAAATGAACTTACAATATTAAAGGTGCAGACCAAAAGCAGAAACTTGCAGAGGAATTATAAAATACTGCTAGCTGTGTCAAGCTACTGTAGTTCTCATAAATGTACTATTATGTGATAGTCAAAAGATTTCTTTCAAGCAAATTCAAATGATGCTAATGAATTGTCAGCTGGGTCTTAAAGATTTTCAGCATATTTTTTTGCTGTTTTTTAATGGAGGTAGCAGTTTTCTCATATGTTTCATTTTCTAACACCAGCCAGAAATCATCCTCAGTAGTCTGAGAGGGAAGGAGTCTTCAAAGACAAGCAGACCTTTCCATCCCTGTGTGTACACAAGCTCCTGCAAACTATGTTCAGTGATTGACACCTTTCTTTGTTTACTATGGTATCTTGTCAAAAGTGATGGAAAACTGATGTTGTTTTTTTTTTAAATTCCCTTTGAAAATCTAATTTTGCCTTTAAACTGTAAGTAGCACAGTCAGCTTGGAATAACCCATCTAATATAGTTACAGTTCAACCTGAGAGTAATGACTGTGACTTGTAAGATAAACTGAATAACAAGGGTGACAAACGTGTCATCAGTTTACTCTTGCATCAATTTTCACAACGATCATATGAGAAATGTTTTTATTTTTGGCCTTTAAAATATCAAATATTCTTGTTTCCTATAGAGATAAATATGAAATGTTCTAATATTTAATATATTTTTAGAAAATATTTTTATGTCATTTCATGTCAAAGAAATGTTCATCTTGGTGTTGACATAGTGTTGTTTTCATGAAAGAATAATGTTGGCATGTTGTCTTTTTTTTCAGATGGTGGTGGGTGAAATGGTGGTGTTTCATTTCTTGGCACCCATGATAGGTGCAAATAAAAAAGTGGGTTTATTTTGAAAATTAGGGCACTGATACTTTAAAGGGTAATTATTGTTCTGTCCAATTATCTCAGGAGCTGCTTGCTTTGGCCAATATATCTGTGTTAGTGAAATACTGACGTTTCTGTCAAAATATTTGGCGTTTGGCAGCCAGAATAAAAAAGACAGGGTATCATCTCCCACTTAAACTTTCACTGAGGTGAAGTTATTTGAACAAATATATTTATTTTAAATAGAAGATTTGTACCTAATATAGTGGTATTCCTTCAGTGCCTAGCCATGAAATAATGTTTATGGCCTAACTAACATTGAGATAACCACATAAAAGAAGTAGTAGGGTGTTTATTCTTTTTAAGTCAACTTCAGGGACTGTGGTAACCTAAAAGAAAGAAAAATTTACCTCTGAAACAGACAATTTCAAGATATTGTGCCTGCTAAGGGAAGCTTAATGGCAGTCCATAACATTCAAACTTCACAAAGAATTTGAATTTTCTGCGTCCTCAAATCAAGGTCAAAAGTTAGAACTTCTGGCATGGAAAATTGAGTTTTTTTCTAACTGAAAACGTGAAAAAACACGTTATCCTTTGCAATACAGTGAGACACTGATTTGCCTTCAAATGGCAAGAGTTACCTTCAATTAAGTGCAGAAAACTGCATGGTCAGAAAAATTTCAGGTAGAGGAAACAAGACTGATCCCACAGATCAGTTCTCAGGAGTTCTGAGACTTGAAGACAATATAAGGATTTTTCTCATACAGAGTATGGGCTATTAATTCATGAACTTCATTAAAATTTAAGAAATCTGCACTTTCTGGCTCCTAAAGGAAAAGTGGAGAAACTGTGAGATTTCTATCTGAATTGTTTTAAATAAGGTTGAATGCCTGTGGGGCAAGAACAGGGAACCAGAGAGCAAAAGCAATGTGTGTACTCCATGTTTTCACGAGACTTAGGATCTTCTGCTGCTTCTGAAAAAACATTGGTGTAAGTATTGTGGGGATACTTTATTTACATTAAGCACTCTAGTAGACAAACTTTTCTATGAAATCCTTCTTGGTAAGAAGTCCCTCATGCATCTATAATAAGTATCAGCAAAGGTGCTTCTTTAGTTTGAATCCATGCATTTGGGGATTACACTGGCCAATAACAGCCTGTGATATACTGTGGACTATGTCAAAGTCATCCACAACACTTCTTTCAGCCTGAACTCAAGGAGAGAGGGTTTAATTGCTTTAGCTATGACCCAAAACTGGTTAAACTCATACTCTCTTTGCAGACAGTGGAAGAAAGAGACTGGCAAAAGGTCACTGGACAAGGCACAGTATTTTTGCCAAACGATACTTTTGCAAGCCATTGCAAACAAAAATGCCTCAGCTGTGATTTTCCTCTGTGCTTATGACAATAGGACCTTGTATACAAACAACAAAAGCCATAAAACAAAGTAAAATTAATGGACTTTCTTCAGCACATAGCAATTTTCAGGACTATAATATGGGATGGCTTCTTGGGAAATATATGACAGAAATAACACTTGTAGAACTGGATTGTCAGGAAGCAAATGCACTTAGGATGCAGGCATTTAGTTACATGTGCAGTTGGAGCAGTTAGTCACAGCAAATTTGTCATGAGATAAATTATGAAAGGTTTTATCCTCTGAAAACATAAATTAGATGAAGGTCTAGAGTAGTACAACTATATTGAGGTCTTTATGTACATTCTGCAAGTAATTTCTGGCTAATGAGAAAGGTATGTTGCTTGCAATTGAAAGATTTCATCATCATTTGTTATTATTCTTGTCTGTCCTCCTGTTCTGTTCGCCTGAATGCAAATGAAAAAATAAGATATAAATCAATTAAAGTAAAAATCATACAATCCCTAGAAAAATACATAAATACAAAAAAATTGAACGTATTTGGAAAGGCTGTATAGTTTATGAAAATGAAGAAATATATTACTGCTCATATGCAGTAGAAAACTTCATAAATACTGTCATAAATGTGAATTAAGATGGGAAATTTGCATGCATGATCATCTGTAAATTAGCATGTATAAAAGTAAAATGAAGTCAGTTTTGAAAGTTGTGATTTTCATATTAAGAGCTAGTATACTAGAGCTACACTGAAAACGTCATTGCAACAGTAGACTCAAAACAGTAAAGGAGAGTGAAAGGAGTCCAAAGAAATGTAGCTCATATTTGTCAATATGGATGTCCTGTTCTTAGTATGAACTGTCTTGGATCCTTAGGAAAGACCTACTCTAGAGCATGAGAATTTTTTATTTGAGTTTTTATGTTAATGTCGAGGGACATGCCTAGGAAACAAATACACCAAGCGGTATATGCTTCTTCTGACACTGTCCCGAGGCTAAGGGATTAACTTTGCTGTAGGCCTTAATTTCCATTTTGCCTGAGAAAAAATGATTACCAGATGGCACATGGCTATTTTTACATATTGTATGGCAACATTCCAGCTGATAATTATGACATTACAGCAACAGTCTATGTTTTGTGTTATGAATATTTGGCACTTAGCTTAGTAATCACTCTTTAGAAGTAATTTCTTCTCTTGCTCCCTTTTCTCCTCCGCCTTTTTCTCTTCTCTTGCCTTATTTGCCTCTGTCATGTTCAGCTGAGGCAGAAATAAAATTCAGGAAAGTGTCTGAGAAAACAATCATTTTTATGGTGTCTATACTTAAGGAAAACCAGACAACTTGCAACTAAAAATCTCTTCCATTAAACACTTCTCACTCCCAAAAATTGTGTCATTTCTGGTTTTGTATTATTCATTTCTGTTTTGATGTCTTAGACTCCATCAAGGGTAAGTCAGGAGAAATTTTCTCGTTTATTGAACATCAAAAGAGCCAAGTACTTCAGTAGAAAATCTGCTGCTTTTGCTTTCAGGTCTGTCATATGACTACTATGTTACAGCATTCAGTTACCTTTTTTATTAGCTGTTTTGTTTTAAAACCTCCCAGGGAGGCTGAGTGAGGGAGAATCTGAAAACAAAGGTAATTGTAATTACAGCAATTTTGTACTGTTATGTAGAAGTAATAAATCTAAAATTGCAACATGACGCTGGAGTAGAGATGAGTCTAAAAGAATACTGGAACTAAGAGCTGTACCTTGTTAATGAGCCAACTCACATGCATTGAAACAGGGAAAACATTACAATATTATTTTATTTCAAGTGTAGAAGTCTGTGTTGATTGCTTTAACTCCTCTGAAGATCATGTACTTTACCTCGAATTTCTTAGAATCCTGCCTCTTTCATTTATTTAACACTCTTTAAAATGTATTTTTAAGGAAATATATCCACAAATGCAATATAAACATTTGTATATATAGTGTAAGAAAGAAAGTGGAGGGGGAACATTACAAGGTAATGGAAAGTAAGTATTTTTTAGGATAGATGCTATAGAATGGCATATTTTTAATTGTTACTCATTATTCATATATGTTTGTCAGTTTGTTTATCAGTTTCAATGATTAAAAAAAGAAAAAGCTATGTGTCTTTATTGAGAATTAGTTCCTTGTGAATAAAGAAAGACTTTGCTATTCCCCATACCAAATAAATCAACAATTTGCCTTCTGGAAATGAGACGCTGTAAATTTCGCTGAGTGAGTAGTACAAAACAAAGTGAAATATAAAAAAGTAGCATTTGAAGACTCCTTACTTATACTTTAAAAAAAAATAAATAAATAAAAATCAAAGAAGCAAAGCGCCACACTTCTCTTAACATTCTTCTATTTTGGGAGGTGAGGAGGAATGGAGCATCATCCAGTAGCAGACTGAAAGTTTGTAAATGCATTGGCCAGACATAGAGAATAATTCTCAGGGGAATAGGGAGCTCCAGTTCTATTTCTTACAGAAAGGAGAAAAAAGCAAGTCTCAGAATGAGACAATCTTTTCAAACATTCAGAAGGAAAAAAATCAGAAGAATAATAGGAAGAGGCTATGCAGTCAGATTCCTTTTCTCGTTAAAACCAACCAAACAAAAAAACCATGGTGTCTGTATAAATTGAGGCTACAATGCAAGTATCTGCAGAAAATTGAGAGCTTTATTAACAACCTAATAAGAATAAAATGAAAATAATAGGCAAAATATAATGATAGAACAATGATTCTAAATCCTTGTCCTAATGAAAATTTTAAAGTAAAAGCATTTACACATGCTAGACATCTCATGTCAATGAACTCTGTTTTGCCTTTAATGATTGATCTCATTACAATTGAATGTGGCTTTAATCCCCTTGTCCTTTGCTGTACTGAATTTGAAGATTAGCATTCTGTGAGACTGAGTCATCAGGTTATTCTGAACAAGTTACAATCATTGACTTTAAGAAAAGTTCTGATCAGTACAATACAAGGTTAAGGTAATCCTTGCTCTTCTTGACATTTTGCCTCTCATTCCCAGTTAGGGAGACAATCAGCTGGCTGTGAAAGATTTCACAAGTGAAGGTGTTTTAAAGTATTTTCTAAAACCAAATTAATGGCACAAAATAATGGGGAACCAACCTATTATAAGGCCTAATTTAAACATACTTTGCCAAATTGACGTATAGCCTTTCACCTGTAGTGCTGAACATCCTACCCACATTTGTCTTTTCATTTAATTTCTACAGAAACAGCTCAGTCTTCCGCTTCCAAAGCGGAAGTCATGTAAGCCTGATATCAGGCCAAAAATATTCTCTAGTAGCATGATACCTTACTGGAGAGCTGTGGAGGAAGTTCATGTTGTTTTAGTTTTCAAGGAGAGAGAGTGATTAAATAGTGATGATTTATGCAACATCATTGCTTACCAAGATTTGTTTTCCAAATCAAAGGCCATTCCTCATGCTGTTGTTTAGAAGTTGAATCTACTTTTATTCCTTGACACTAAGAAATTGCTTTCAGGAAAAGTTTTAGTCTCTTGGCTTTGTTATGCTCATCTTAACGTGTTTCACAAGATGCTGATTTTTCTGAGCATTACTTCTTGTTGCATTTGCATCCTGATCCTTTGCCAGAGAGGTTTTGCAGGCTCCAATATTTTTAAGTTTTATTTCTTATTTGATGCCCCTTTTCTCTGTGTAGTTGATTGGTCAATTTCTCTCCTGGAAAAGACTTTCCATTTTATTGGCTCTTTTCTTTGTTGCCAGTAAAAGAATTATTGTTATCTATGTTTTTCAATAAGTATCATAACTGCACATGCTGTCTATATGTTAACTATACATATGTGCAGATAAGTCTCTAAAAAATAAGTTCTTTATACTTTCTTAACAGACATCATGATAGACAAAGGGATGTGTGTATTCATGCTCTCAGTTCTTACATGTAAGTAACCAGACATCATTCAAAAAGAACCCTCTTGAAAAAAAAAAGTACAGTATTGACACATTTCATATAGGAATACGCATCTACTGCTCTATAGAGTTATACAAGATTACATATAAATGTACATTAAACATTATGTCCCATATGAACATATATTCAAAACTAGTAACGGGTACATTGATTGCATAAAACATCAAGGACAAGTTTTAATTAAAACGTAATTTTCCTGCAAATTAACCTCTTCAAAGCTTCAGTTTTTCTTTGTTTTTTTCACATTCTTGAGTTGTTTTTCCTAGTCTGATATCCGGCATTAGAAATTGGAAAAACTAGTGAAGACCTAGATACTGGCAATATCTTTATTTTACAGATTTTTATTCTCCAGAATTGCAAAATTATGAACATTGTTCTAAAAGTTATTGAAGAAGAAAAAAATACTAGTTAGATAAAATTTTTAAAGACAATGCATTCTGCAAGAAAAACTCAATAGAAAACAGTAGTGCAATATACACACAAGTTATTTTATGTGCTCTATCTCACAAGAATTTCTTATTACAAAAACTTTTTTGACAATGAGGCTCTTAACTGGAAAAGACTGCTTTAAAAATAATTTCCTAAGATATTGAAAAATCTTTAAAACTTAAAAATTATTTCCTTCTTATGGTTTTGGGCTTTGTTAAAATAGTCTCCTAGATTAGAACTAGATATTACTCCTAGATTAGAACTAGATATTGATTATATCTAAAAATAAAAAGCTTAACTGGCTAAAAAAAAATGGTATTTTTAAAAATCAAACACATTTTTTCACTTATAAAATTTTAGATGTTAAACTTTTCAGCTGAACTGGAAAAGATTTTTAGGAAAATCTTGCATAGCAGAAGTACCGACTCCTTTATATCATACATCTGACTTTTTGCTGTGAGGATGTTCCTAATGTTAAATCCACAGACACTGCCTCTGTCATGATTGTCTCTAACTGACTCAATTGTCATTATCCACTCTGATTATTGTAGCTGAGAGTGAGATACATCTGATATTTAAAGAGAAAATCTTGACTTCTAATAGCAATTTTCCCTTTCAGCGTTTAGGATTGTATTGCATATGATGCAGAACAAGACTTTTGTGACAAAAGTCCAATTCTTTTTCTCTTAGATAGGGAGAGAATTTCTATACAGAAAAGCTCAATATGATTCAGTGAGGCAGGTGCCTATGCTGTTGGGTTTATATAGATAACATACTGGGGTTTTTTGATTGTCTCATCCAGAATTTTCTGTTTCTTGAAGCATGAACCGTTCTGACATCAGATAATTTCACAACAAAGTAAGGAATGTAATCAATCAAAACATTAAATCCATATAACTGAGATATATGTGTATTAACCTTTATATTGGTCTTCTACTGTTCTATACCTCTTTTCCACCTTTTATCATCCTGTTCTCTTTGTGATTAGTTGGTCAAATAGCTTTCAATAATTTTTCATGGCATATGCAATTAAACCTCCCATTATTTAACATCTATTTTCCTGATTTCTGTGATCTATTAAGTCAGAACACAATGTGTAAATGTCAGAGTTACATATACTACTGTCATTATTTGAAACTTTTGCTTTGTTTGTGCATGAAGTCTTTTTGTTCATTATTGTCCCGGGTTGATGCTGAATTGTATCCCCATTCGTCTGTTTAGCTCAGAAATAAGTTTTGCACCTTTGAAACTGGATCTGAGAGTGAAAGAGAAGCGGTGGAATGTCTGGGACAATTGTTTTTAAAGCATAAAGATCAGAGTTTTCAGCTTCCCTCACTCACGGCCTGTGTTGTCTGCAGTGCGGACGGCGAGAGAGCTCTCCTTTGCTTTTTGTTAGTTTTTG
>VYXF01001315.1:265970-282399 GCA_013397295.1 Polioptila caerulea
AAAATGTTCAGCATTAGGAGAGCTTTGAGCAGAATATATTTCCTTACTATTCTATAAAGTCATACATATTTATAATATTGAAAAATCTTCAGTTTTTTTAATAATATTTTGTTCCATAGATCTGAATACTAATGTTAATGTATCTGCTGCATGTATTAGAAGGCTGTGCACAAAATAATGTATTTTATACTTTCTTTTTTTATATATTTTTCTGATTTTCATTTATTTACCTTTAATTAAAATCTGTTTCATAAAAAAAAAAAAACAACAAAAACACATTGTAAGCAAGAAATAATGACACTGGGAAGAAAATTAGAATTTCCTAATAGATTTGTTGGGCCCCAGCCTGGCAGCACTGAATGTTTGGAGTAGAATCAAAGACTCATTTAGATTTCAAAAGACCTCTAAGATTACAGAGTCAAAATGTAAACCAAATACTGTCAGTTCCAGCACAAAACCACATTACTGTGTGCTACATCTACATATCTTACAAATACCTCCAGACACGGTGCCTCAGCCACTTCCCTGGGCAGTTTCTCCAATGCCTGACAAAGCTTCAGTCCAGAAATTTTACCTATTACCTAATCTCAACCTCCTCTGATGTAGCTTGAGGCCATTTCCTCTTGACCTTGTTACCTGGAAGGTGAGGCCCTCCCCCAGACTGCCACAACCTCCTTTCAGACAGTTGTAGAGAGCAGTAAGGTTTTTTACATTACTGGAAAGTACTCATGACACTCCTTTAAAGGTTAAACAGCCCTGGCTCCCTCAGCCATTCCATATAGGACTTATGTTCCAGAGCCTTCAGCCTCATAGGTGCAGTTGAGTTTTTTGATGGCAGCTGAAGGTGTTCTGCACCACGCAGGACCCAGCCTTTGGGCTGCTCCTCTGCACTGGTAGTGTATGGGCATTGGGGACGCCAGTGCTCTCACTCAGGATAGATGTCCTTTCCTATAGTTGCAGGCTTGGAAAAAGATTACATTCAAAGGTCCATTCCAACCCAAACCACTCTATGATTCTGTAATTCTGTGAATCCACCCAATGTAGTAACTAAACAGAGATAATTTTTCAAAATGCTGACTTTCATATCTTCGCTCTATCTGGTGTACAGAAAAAAACAAAAACCAAGGATTCTCCTGAGAAGAAAATTCTGAAATGGCTGGAAAACAACAAAAGTAAAACAACAACAGAACTGTGTCAAGTTAAGCATCTGGGAGAGCATCTCCATGGTTTTCTTAGCATGTCAGCTAAGAAAAGGGGTGCAGGAAGGGATAGGGTTTTACCTCCTAAGGGAGTGCCTGGGGAAAGTAATTACAGAAGGAAAGTTGTGCTGTGACTGGTAGTTATGCTAAAGCTGGATTTGGCAAATACCAAAGGTGTACCTTTACCACCAATAAGTTCAGACCTTATCTCATCAATGAAAAAAACCCAAATATTGCTGCCCTTTTGTGGGTGCAATTCTCCTGCTGTTCATTATTTAAACAATTGATAATGCTCTATTCTCTTAGTTTCCCTAAGCTTAGTTTCCCTAAGCATTCCCTAAAATGCTCTAGTCAAATAGGATTGCAGTTGCTGAAGATCCATAACATAGCTGTATAAAGTGTTTGGGCCAGCAGATAACAGCCTAGATGATGATGTCTACTGGAGAAGAGAATGCCTAAGCAGGTATACATTTCTTCAATGACAGAAACTCACAAAGTTCTAGGTTTAAAATGCACATTTTACCTTGCAATAAATTTGGAAACATTCTCTGCAGGCAGAAACTTCAGAAAATCCTGATTTAGAAGTAAATTACATCATTGCATCAGCATGGTTGTGTTTTGATTGAAATCTCCTTCAGTTCACAGTGTATGCCCTGGGATGTGTGAATGTGGTTGTGTCTGTGTCTAGGTAAGGATATTTACCATGTCTCTGGGCATATGGACGAATGAAAGGTGGGAAGAAGGAAACCTGGAAAAAAAAGATGGGAAAAAGGCATCTTGAAAGTAGGATCTTTATTACCAAGAAAATTAAATATTTGTTAAGTGGCTTATTTCAGTTTGTTCTATTTTTTAACAACATGAGTCTAGGATCTTTTGACAATGCTGTACAATGACTACAAAAAAAAAATTGTGGAGAACATGAAATCAGAAAGCAAGAAGATTCGGGTAGGATAATCCTTACAGAAAACAGAAAGTTAGAAGAAAAATTGCGCTATTCAGTAGTAGGCACAGCAGGAGTAAAAAGATCTGCAGTATATTGCTTCACAAAGGGATTAAAGGAAACAAATCAGTCTAGCACAAATATAAAATATTGAACTAAGATGATGAAAGTATAGACATCCCATGAGTATTTATATGTGTATGTCCATTCCTCATCCACATCCACCGATCTGTTTATTCAGACATGAACAGGGCACAATAAGTTTTAAAAATGCAGGAAGTTTTGGAAAAGTTTAAAATACAATTAACTGAAAAAGATGCGTCAGTGGGGAACCACGTTCAAGTAAATAAAAATAAAAATTAAAAAAAAAAAAAGAGAAAACACCCTTAGATTCTATATTAATAGATAATATTAAAAAAGGAATGCAAGGTCTACAGTGCAAGTTTTATTTTCTTCCTCCACTTCCTGTAGGTATTAAATTACTGAGCCGTTTTAGACAGTATGCTTGTCTCTTCTGGCAAAATGTGGAGGCTTGGTAGAAAACTGTTGATTTTGTTGTGAAATGTCAGTTCAATAGAACTAGGGTTTTCTTAGCAGAGGAGAAACAACTAAGACTAATTTTTCACATGGAGAAAATTTAAGTAACATTTTCTCCAAATAGCTTTTCTAAAATTAAAAATGATTATTTTATAACTTAAAAATGCATTAATCCTGAACTACTGTATTTTAAATATTCAATCTAAACCTAGGAAAATCTAAATGAAAAACTTTGCAGATGTTCAAAGAGGAAAAGAAATGGAAAACAGTAAAATTATTTTCTTTCCACATGCTAAACTTTCATAGTTTGTTGGTTTGGTTTTTCTTCTGAAACAGTGTTAATAATAACAACACATCTTCTGAATTTAAGTTAGAAAGATTTTAGACTGAAATTTTGTGGGCTTCTTTAGACTCATACTTTTACAAAGACAAAAAATTACTTTGACTCACCCCTAACTTCCATTCACTGTTGTGAAAAGACCAACTGCTATTAGTGTTAGAGAGAGAACCATGGGGATGAAAGCTAATATATAATAACATGTACACTTATGGTGCAAGATATAAATAAAAATCCTGCTATAGAAAAGAAGGGGATAATTTTTTGTTATGAGGTAATAGAAAATGCATTTGTTGAAAAATAAAATTTTTGGGGAAGACATGAGACATACTTCTTCTGGGCAGGAAGAAGGGCATTTTCCATTGGTTTCTTTCTCTTTTTAATCAATCAAAAAGCTTCACCAAAAAATGCAGCTCTCAAGCAGAAGTGTAGCATTATGGAAATGTAAAAAGTTTACAGATAGTGTCGTTAAATTGAGAAATCATTATGAATCAATTTTGAACATGCAATGCCAAACTAAAACATGATGTCTCTTTCTTTTTAAAATCATAGGAATTTTTCATCTTAACAAAAATAATTCAATACTTTCGTAATCTAAAATTAGGACAAATTAAATGTTGAATAGCAGATATTGTGTAAAATTGGTGGTTGCAATAAAGAACGTGTCTGTGGAGTATTGAAGTCAATTTACTTGTTTGTTTATTTAGATGGCAATTATCTTTGCCACTTAAGATTTAAAAAAATGTAAATTTATAAGAACTTTATCTCAAGTATTCTATAAATAGATAGCAATATTATCACAGTCAACATCATGCAAGTAATTACTAAATCAGAACAAGCCCAAAATGATGCAACACTTTCCATAAAGATTCTCCAGTAGAATTTCTCAAGGAAAGGATAACTCTAGACAGAAGAATCGAAAGTCAGTGTTTCATATATTTAAAGTGCAGTAAGTACTACAATAAAAAAGAAGATAGCATCAGCAGAGATTCCTGGTAATGTTCCTTACCTAGGAAAATCAGAAGTAGTAGAGCTGACCAAGGATAGCATTGATGTCCAATGTTTTTAAAGAATTACAAAAACTTTGGCTTTAAGAGATAATTCAGGCCTGTACATCTATCTCAAAGCAGCTTATGAAGTAATGATGAATCAAAACCAATATAATGCAGAATCTATTTGAGTAAACAGTCTTAGTGGGAGCAAGACAAATATATAGAGAGATTTATCCAAGTAGGCAGCCCATCAAGCTAACCCACTAATCCATATTTGTGTTGAGTGCTTAACTTACTTCTTTCACCCCCCACCCCCCTCCATGCTCATTGTTTTGACATCTGGATACAGAATCATAAATATATAGCGGTAAAAAAAAAATAGAATACTGTTCAGAAAACAGTAGAGCACTAAATTGCTACTCCCAATATTGAAGAAAGACAAAACACCTGTCATAAAATCTTTATGAAGTCCTGTGATACTGAGAGAGATGAAACCATGTACCTGCCTTTCTGCCAGTTCACTAGAGCCATGTAGTGGAGAACAGATGTTGTAGATGAAGACTCCTGAAAGTCTCCTTTTGTCATAACTTTATTAAGAGCAACCAAGCCAGGAAAATCCTAACATGCTTAGGTGTTTTGCCAAACATGAGGGCTTTTTCACATGTTTTGATTTGCTGAACTGATGTAAACAAGAATCCACCTCTGATTCCAGTATTGCGGTTTGATTGTTGAATTTTTTTCTGTAGGAGATGAAAAAGAAAAGGCACTTCTATTCATTGGTGGAAGAAGTTAAAAATATCTGAATTCAGACACACAGAGAGCATAGATCTTAGCGGAACAAGGTCTTAATTAGGCCCATGTAAAATCCTGAAGGAAGAGAATCTGACTGTCACTAAGGCACTGTTTGAGATAATAATTTACACAAAACCAGAGATAATAGATAGATCTAAAAGAAAGGATTAATCTATAAGCAGTTCAGACAGAATTTCTTTATGCAGAGGATTACTGAATAATGGAACAAATTGTCAAAGGCAGTGATAGAAGCAAGTGTGAAATATTCTGACACATTTCTGGATGAGAGAATTGGAAAGTGCAGTTGTGGGCTAGATTTCCAAGATAAATCATGATACAAGGACTGCTTGCATTTCAAGTTGGTGAGGATAAGGGAGTCAGCCTGTATTAAAAAGTCACAAGGTCAGTTATGGGAGATCTTAATGAGCCATGCTGTCCTCCTGATTCCCTTAAAAGTTCCTTTATGGTATTATTTAGGGCAAAGTTTTACATAAATGATAATGAAATGGCCTAGCTTGAAAGAGGAAAACAAGCTACTTATTGATAAAGATATGAAAGATTAACAAATCACAAAATATTTATTTGTTTTTCTTTGAATAAACTCTTTTGAATGAAAGGGATTTTAAGATATGATTTGATTAATTCAAAAGCACAAACAATGAAAATCTTACATTAAAAATAAAAACTCTAGTCAATTAAGGCATTAAATATTTCTTTAAAACAGCATTTGTGGTCATATAGTTACTTGTGTCAAAGCCCTTTACTCAATCACTAATAGACTTGCAGGAATTCTTAACACCGTAAGACAATTGTGCAAAAAAAGGCCTAGAACATTTCATTTCAAAAAAGAACACATTAAAAAAGAATACATTAATATTTAAAGCTAAAACAGAAACGCTGTGGGTTAATCACTTTCATATACAGATTGATGAAGGAGCCTAAAATGGGACAATAATTTGTCTCCTTTCCTCTGAAAGTCCACATAACGAAAATTTTAGAGGAAGAAAATAAAAGCTGAATACTTTGCTCAGAAATAAATAAAAATTTCACATGCACCTGGCTGGAAGTAACTGCATTCCTTCTCAGTTCCCTACTTGAAATAATGTTCAATAATAAAGTTCTGCATGATAAAAAGCACCTGTGATACATATATTAAATCACGGAAGAAAAATGTGTCATAAACAACTTATTTATCTACTGTTATGCCTTCTTAAAATAGTTATGCTGGTGTTGATTTTTTCTTTAAGGTATTTTTGGCATATAAGGGCCATTATGGGAAGAAAGATATATTAGCAGAGATATGTCACTTCTACAATTTCTGTGAAAATAAGTATGATTTTAGTCGTATGACAGGTTTATGACTTTTGACTTTGGGTAATCCCAAGGTTTAACCCAAACTCCAATGAAGTATTAGTGAGAGATTGCATTCTTCTGTTGAATTTATAGAAAATTCATTATGGCTTAATTTGTCAATAGAAAATTAAATTCATTATTCAATTGAGGGATATATATATATATATATGTATATATATATATACATTTTCTTGTTCTTTTATTTGTTTTACTAAAATGCCATAAAATGCTTTGAAATAGGCAAAACAAATATGCAACCAATCTATACTTATTAAGAAATAAAATTGTTCACTAAATTTAGCAAAGTTAAATTTGGGGAATCCAGAAAACTATCCCCCAAATCACTGTGGGACATTACTTTGTTTAATCAAAAAGAATGTGGAATAAAACTACCATCTAAGTGAACTAATGCACCCCAGACTACACAAGAAGCAGATTCTCCAAATCTCTGTTTGAACTGCCACAAGAGTAATCTTCAGTGAGAGACAGAGAAAATGGGCTTTGGGACTTCTATATGGTTTTGGAGAAGTCTCAACAGATCTGAGACAGGGCTAATGAGGCAGGCTCATAAGTTAGGGCACCTAATGAGGACAGTGATCATTAAACAGAATTCTGAAGATTTAAATTTTTTTTCCCACCTAAACTTATTCCATTACTGAAAATATTTTCTTTTTAGTAGAATGTAATTTTTTTATCCTAACACCTGCTTTTGTAACAGGTGCTACTGGATTACTCAACACAAGTGAGATATTCTGGCTTCCTGAGGCTGGCACACCCACTACTGTCCCTGGTAAAGGCAAATTTCTGGAGGCTGCCTAACCCAACAGGCTGTCATGTTCAAGAGTCTGTTGGACAAGCACTAGTAAGGTGAAAGCACTCAACAAAAGATGAATAAAATTAGATATTATGGGGAGACATCCTCATTAAATGTCAACAGTGTCTCTTAAGTATACTTGTATTCTATTCACAAGAATAGGATACACAGAGTTCCTACCACTTTTTTGTTCTCTCCATCACCCTATGAAACAAATAAAGCATTAGGTGCTCCTCTAACTACATTAACTCCCAAGGAGACATCCAGGTGACCTGAGTCAATTATTTGTCGTCCTTATGGCCTAGTTTGGTGACAGAAACACCAAGGACGTGGGAAAGAAAAATGGATTGAGGCTGCCCTTCTCTGAGCCCCTTCACACAGGTTTTTGCTCTCTTCATTGAATGTATTTCCATATCCCAGTGAAACCCATTATATAGTCATTATTAATCATATCAAACATTCCCTTTTTATTTCTACTTCAATAGATTCTCTTTCTTTTTTTTTCCCACGCTCCACCCCTCCTCTCTGTTTTTATAAAGTTATACGGTCTTTAGGGAAAAGGGTAGTTGTTTACTGTTTGTAATCATTGTACTAAAAAAGAAATCAAACTACAAATTCCTTGCAGAGCGTTTGATCCTGAATATTGTTAGAAAAGTAATTAATAGCTGAAAATATTTGAAACAACAGTCCTCAACTCAGTTGTCAGACACACAGAAAAATACAAGTGCCAAGACTTTAATGTTCAGATATTTGTTCTTCATTTCAGTATTTGAAAAATTAATTTGGTGGATCTTTTTCTAATGGAAAACAGAAATTATCCCTACTTTATAATCTCAAAATACTGTATTTTTTTTAAGGGTTGTTGATAGTAAACGTTGAACTTCACTGAAGGCTGTCATTTTGTAACACCCTCCTTCTAATCGTCAGGGAGCCTTCAGACCTAGGAAATACAAAGGAAACAAAACACAGGCTGGGATCACCCACTGGGCAGTGAGCTGCATACCTAAACAGGGTTCAAATTACATAGCAGAATAACCATTTTTAATATGTTTCTCTGGCTGGTGCAAAGTGGTGCAGGTCTGGATTTTTGCAGCACAGTGTCAACTTACAGAGGTTTGGACCCTGGGAGAGTACTTTCCTTCACGGTTTCCTTCCAAGTCTCTCCTTTGCTGGTTTCCATAGTTTTCACTGTACATAGGCAAAAAATTTAAGTGTTATGGGCCATTGGGCTTCCTACTGTTTATCATTGCTCATCTATTCACACTCTGTTGTTTTTTACCAATATTTTTGGAGTTTGTATTTTTTTTATTTTTATTTTGAATTCAAACTACATACAGGCATGTTCATTTCAACAGACCTCAGTAGTTCAGCAGGATTATTTCCTGCTCTTTTACTTTCCTCCTTTTGCTTTTCCTTCCCTTGGTTTACTCACATCACAGTAATGTTTCTTCATGGATGAAGGTCTCAATGCACACAAGAGTGTCTTAGTGCATGCATCCATATCCCCTAGGTATGAGTAACGTAGGTTTGCACTTGTTATGTTTGTGAAGGTACAATGCTGCCTAAAGTATACTGAGAAGGCCGGGAAATGTCTGCATTTTTCCAGGTGCAATGCAGTACTGGAGAAGAGAAGCAGGAGAAAGGCTGGGCACAGTATTCAGTCACAGCACACAGGCTAAAAAGCTTTAAACATGGAGTAATATCTAGAGCAGCTTTCACGGGGCCCACAGACAGAGGATTCACACTCAAAGTAGAGAAAGACAGTGGTTTATCCTTCCTGTGACACACATCTCTAATGATGTTTCTAAGACAGTGGCTTCCATCTAGGCTTTTCAGTGTTGTTCCACCTTTGCATCTTCTTCTTAAAGAAGACCACAGGCAAAAGATGATCTCTTTGTGCCCATGCAGGAAGCACACCTTGGGAAAACAGTTTTCCCAATGGCTAATCTGTTCAAGTCTGCCCTGCGCACGTAGCAGGTCTGTCTGTAAGGTTTTTTTCACATCCCTTCAGGGTTGTCTCTGTAGTATTGATATCAGCTCAGCATTTATCTAGAATTTTAAAATATTTGATGTGTGAATTAAAAAAGGAGAGGAGAGGAGAGGAGAGGAGAGGAGAGGAGAGGAGAGGAAAGAAATTTAGTTTAGATTTGAACTCTGTTCTTTCATNGAGGAGAGGAGAGGAAACAAATTTACTTTAGCTTTGAACTATATTCTGTCAGTTCTTTCAGCAGTATTCTTAATAGATGTGTTTGGTCACAAAAATTTTTAATGGGCTTGTGAATTTTTTTTTTTTAACTTACAGATTAAAAATTCTAGGGATACTGGTCCACCTGATATCACCTTTCTAGCTCATTTGCATTTCAGTTCATCTCAAAATTTCCCTTATACTTGGAGGATGCTGGACTTATCTTAATTATGTACTTAAAACTATAGTAATTTGTGAATTTTATTTTCTATAAACCAGATAAACTTCAACCATTTCCTGTGCTGAGCATAATTAGTAAGTATTAAAAAGCAGATCCCTCCTGTCTTTCTCAGGATGCTTTATTTCTGTGCATGACAAATAAGATGTTGTAAAAGTTCAAATTATAGTTAAAATTCGGCTGCCAGACAAGTTTTAGTCTGATATAAGTAAGTTAATGATGATCTTGTGTGTGGAAATAATAATGATTCAAGTTTTCCATCAGGAATTTATGAAAACATATGGCTGAATGGTCTTCTACTCATGCAGCAAACTGCTGGGAAGTGCTCCTGTTTGTTATTAAATACAAGCAGATATTGTTATACAATAAAAGCAGGAGTCAGGTTGCTTTCTGCTGCTGCCTTTCACCACACAAGAAAGCAGGAAAACAGTAAGTGCCTTCCAGCACCATTGTCTGTTAAACAGAAAAGCTGGAGTCTAAACATCCTGATGTCTCAGTCAGACACTAAGAAGCGTCTAAACCAATTAGCAGGAATGTCCAGCTGGTACCTTTACTAATTCTAGTCCAGACTCTGGCTGTCTGTACTGGAAGCAACAGAGAAAATCCCACAAGCCTGTTAAGTGCCTTCTGCGGAGATCAGCCATACATCCCACACCATGCAGATATTTTGATGAGCTGTTGCAATAAGTAAAAGACTATAGTTGACCACTATAGGGTTGAACATACATTGCTTGACCTCCACCTTTTGTGGAACCCTGGTGCCAATGGGGAAAGACCTTTTCCTGTGGTTTTTATACAAGTGGCTTTCATCAGAACCTGAAAGAAACCATGAGTCCTGGAACTTTCAGAGCTATGATCTACACCTGGCAAAAAGTTCCAGCTGGCTGGGGAAATTATTAATAAGGTGATAAATAAATTGTTTTCTTGTCCTTTTTAAAAGACATTCCCTAGTGGGTGTGTTTTGAGTAATATTTGGCTCACAAAATCCCTGAGTTCTAAGAAATATGGAAACAGTATTTCCCACTTTTTGCTTAATGTCAGTGTGTTATCCTTTCAGCACAGGTACTCATGTCGTTGTAAATAGGTGCTCTCTAGTGGTTGATGTCTAGAGTACACCATGGAGGTGAGCTGGATGATTTGCCATAGAACCCACAACAGAAACAATTCTGCCCCACTTATCCTTTTTCATTTTGCTTGCTTTCAATTATAGTTTGTGCATTACCCATGGTGACCTTTCAACCAGAAAGCATCTGCTATGAGACTTGTCACTAGAATACAAACTATATGCAGCCAACAGCATTTTTGACCAATAAATTTTAATCTAAGAAGTTTGCAAGGTGCATGGATATGATTAATATAAAATTGTTTCGCCAAAATAGTTTTCAGTATGAGGACTATTGGCCAAACATGCAAACCACTGTCTACTTGTCACTTCCATCACATCTGAATAATCCTGAGAACATTGCAGATTTTCTATATCAATAAGACTCAAAGTTGTGTTCTTCTAGATTATTCCATTCCTTTTTCTTGCACAAGAATTTTCTCTATTTTTGACTTGCACACTCTCATCTCTGTGAATCTAGTATTTCTTCATTGGCTACCTCAACTCCCTCATAATGTACCAAATCTGTAAACTGACTGAGGCCAGGGGCAGGGGCAGGTCAGAGGGGCAAAGAGAAAATTAGGAGAATGGAATATGCAAATGGAATGCAAATAGTAGGAAGTATGTTTGTTTCCAGCAGTTTCAATAAGAAAATTCTATATACTCTGAGTCTTTGTTTTAGCTTCTAATATATTAGGGATACCTCTACTTTGGTTCTGTAATCAGAAACAGATTTGTAAATTGCTGTATGTCCCATAAAGTTCTTGCAGGGCTTTATCTGTAGGTATTATGATGATATTATTTGCCTTTTAAAATGGGACATTATCTTGACTCAAGCAAAGAACATCCAGTGGTCTCAATCCTCCAAACAGATACATGGTTTGTAACATTTTCCAGGAAAAAAAAATGCTTTATTTTTTCCTTAGATTGTAATTATACCAGTTATGCTGACCTAAGTATAAATTGCATGAAAACTAGATCCTTCATTTTTTATTTTCCTAAAACCTTTACAGCCAAAAACATTTTAAGGAATTTGTGATGAGAGCGATCCTAGACCTTCAGAAGTACATGACAGTTTTGAATCTAGTGCCTTTGAACAGGAATATGATCTTCAAAAACATTTCTCTAAGCTTTTCTGCAGGCACCTCCACAAGAAAATTACTACCATCTTACCTACAATTAAGTCTGTTTTTCCAGGTGCTTCATATTTTGCAAGGTCCACTATGCACTTTAGAGGGAAAAGAATGGAACATGTGAAGTGCTTTACCCTGCAGAAAGATAAATAATTAATGAAAAGAAATGCAGAGTATAGCTCCTCTGTGTCTTAAAAACACTAAATCCTAAAGTGACTGATTTCATTGGATAAGTGGAACTAAATATCACATTTACAAAAAGAAATTACAGGATGATACACAGGACAAATGTTCCATAATAATAACTGGGGAAGGAAGATTTTCAGATGTGACTGGATTTGAGGAGGTGTGTAATATTTCCCTGTCCTAAAATACTTATTATAGAGGATATTGTCACAAAAAATTAAAATTTTCTCCCTTCTTTAAGATTATATATCCATTACTGTCAAATTTGCGGCACTGCTGGTTTGAATTACGTGAAGTTCTTCAATGTGTTTAGCTTGAAATTTTACCATGTCTGAACAGCTTCACTGATAGCAGGCTGACAAATCTTTATGAAGAAGTTTTTATAATGCTTTCATGTTCCTGGTTTATGATGTCATCAAACTCATCTTTTGTCATATTAAAAATAGAAGTATTCTCAAAATAAACCAAGCAGCAATTTAGTGTATATTTTAATGTCAACAGAAATTCCTGTATTACGAAATTACTCAAAACCTTAACAGTATTGTTTGCATTCCCAAATATGCATTTCATCTTAATAAGTATGGCATATCCCTGAGGCTAGCAAAAATGTCCATTGTCTGAAAGTCAGAGAAAATTCCTTTGTACTTTAGAAATGTGATTGTAGGTCACAATTCACTGAACAGGAAAATTATGAATTTGATGATAGTGGTGTAGATAAAGTAGATACCTATATGAAAAGCTCAGATTTTCAAAACACTCAGCACCTAACAGTTCTCTTGAGGATATTCAAATCAGGTCATGCAGTCTAAACTTGGAGCCAAATGTGCATTGTCATGATACTCTGTTTCTGGTTTATAATTAATTCTGAGAAAAAATAAAAGGCCTTATAGCACAGAATTAAAAATTATTCCATGTTGGTTTATTCTGAAAAGCCTATGAAAAGTTCTATTACTGTACCAGATGTTCATCTTTTTTTCTATCACGAAACTTGGGGCATCAAAGTGTTGGTTTTTTTTTTTGGTGGATATTATGTATAGTATCAATATTCTGTCTTCTGTGTTAGAATGATATCAGAAGACTGATGAACAACTGTACCTTTCATTGCCAAAGTTGTTTGCTACACTGGTTTTGTGAAAAAAAAAATCCTTAAAAGCAGGCTGGATGATAATATCCTCCTGATCTGAAACATACAAGATGCAGATCTATGGAAAGCAGCAGCTGCAGCTGTACAAGGCACTACACTCACTAAATATCAAGAGGTCAGCATGAAATAGATTGTCCCCATAGTCTGCTTCTGCTGCAAGTGATGGGAATTTTGGCCTCAGTCCAACAGATCACTGAAGCTCAAGAATGATTTTGAGATTGTGAGTAACCCACTGATTGCAATGACTTTCTAAACAGGACTTTTGATGCATACCAAAGAAAATAAAAACCAGTGACATGGTAGTCGCCACTAGATAATCATTCCCTGCAAAAAATTTGCCGTATTCGCAATCAAAATTGTTTTTAAAACCTTCAGTTGAGAAACAAGAACTTACATAAATTAGCTATGTTTTAGCCAGTAAAAATCACTATTTTAAATCAGTGGAGCTTCCTTAGTGTTGTTTATTGGAAGGAATTGTTCTAGCAAACAGAAATAAGGGATTTACCCAGAAGAAAAAAGGAGGTCTCTCCCTTTTCATTTCAGACTCAGCACATTGTGTTCTGGTTGAAGGTGAAAATTCAAACATATTCTACAGAGCAGATATGATTACATGCTAAAATACCTTTAGATTATAACGAAAATATGGTGGGGTAAAAACAACTCTAAAACTATACCACTAGTGAATATTTATGAGGAAGGAACCTAAACTGTTGCTTCTCCAGAATGTGGAGAATAAACAGAATTCTTTATCAGCACAACAGAAATGTAGAAATATAGTTGCTTGAATTAAGCATCAGTTGTCAAATATTTAATAGGAAAAAGAAGATCATACAGTACCAAAACAGAAAAATATTTTTTATTTTTCTTTTGTTCCTTTTGTGCATTATAGCCATTAAATTGTATCATATGGTCCTAGAAAGTTTAAAATCAGAAAACTGTATCTCACTCAAAAGGTAGGGATCAATATATCTTAGTATCATCTGTACTGCAACTTAGATTAAGGAGCTTGCTTTGTATTGGATGAGAGAAGTGGAAATAACCAGAGAGTACTACATCCTGTGTCTTGTTGTTCTCCTTTATGCTATGTGGCACAGTTCAGTATTTCATGCTATGTTTTTATTAATAGTTTTATTAACAGTTAAAGCTTGTTTGTATTCTCAGTCTTAGAACAATTAAGTTATTCCCAAGTTTTATTGTGTTTTGGTGTTTGTAAAAAAGCTTGGGCAAATATGTTTTATACTCATTTCAAGTTTAAAAGGTTCCAGTGAATTGTAAATTGTAAATTACAGATGAATGTACTAAAATCCAGCAAAACCTCTCAGCTATTGATATTCCACAGTATTTGCACTACTTGCTTTTTACAGAACCATCTTCATCAAAGGAAATCTACATAAACTGAGTAGCTGCTTCTAAGGTCATTCATGACTTAGGAAATACTTCTGATATATTTTAAGCATCATTTATGTCTTCATATAACATTTCAGAAAGCCTCCACAGGACATCATTAAACATAAACTATAAACTTCATATGTACTGTATTTTGTTAATTCTTCATAATTCTTCTTGGTACTCATATCACTGAGAGCTGTTCCATATTCTTTTCTCAGAGCTTGACAAATAGCACTTTGTGACAAAGACTCTTCAGCTAATTTCTGTCATGACAGGAATGTAGAAAGGCTTAGAGGAAAAAATTGTATTAATATTTCCAGACATGTAATTTATGAGATAGAACTTCCTGTATCAGATCACTTATAATGAAAAATTATTCTCTTCAGAAAAGATATATTGTTACAGAGGACTGCAGTTTTGCCTTACTGATTTTTTACAAAATTATAGGTGAAGAAACTGCAATAATATTGAGAATCTGTAATCCGGGCATTGGTAAAAACTCTACAACATGAAAAGGGTAATGATTATTTAGGATAGAAATAAGCAATCAAAATTTGAACTACGAGCAAAAGTTTTCAGCAGAATAAGCAACAATTGTTCAAGTTGTTCTCTTTCAGTTCAGATTTAAAATCTGAATAGAGTGACTCAAAAACAAATTTTGGAAATATTTTTTTCTGGATTTTTAAAATAAAATTAAAAGGTAGATGTATCAGGGTACATAGAACTGGATGATCTTGAGGGAAATGATTTTAAAATATATATATATGTATATATGTTACTCATAAAAACCACTATTACAAATTGTTTGTACATTTTGACAAAGTAAGAGGAAGAGAAAAGTATTGTCAGCATGAATAAAATTTTACAGCAATTCACTCAGTCAGTGAAGCTGTGGAAGGTGAATGTGCTCAGGAAAGATGCATGGTTCAGTATATTCTCATCAGATTCAGTTTTCTTAATGCTGCAGATTGTGGCAGGTATCTTCAGAATACCTACTGTATAACTGGAGAAATATCCAGACATCAACAAAGAACAATGGTGACTAAGAGTCCCACAGAGTGGACTTAATCAGATTATGTTATTCTAGAAATCGTCGACTAATTATGAAATACACTGGCACATTAATAATAGATTTCTTGCACAAATAACATGAAGGGAAAACAAATATTTTAGACAATATATATGTGAATTTCATAACCATAACCAAAATTTTTTTCCCTCTTGAGGTCACAGAAGAGAGGAATCAGTAGCATTCCTCTCCTACCAGAGGACTTCTGAGCAAGTTTTCCATTACAAGTCTCAGGATTAAAAAAAATTTAAAACTATATGTGTGTAGATACATAGATAGATATAGATATAGATATAGATATAGATATAGATATAGATATAGATATAGATATAGATATAGATATAGATATAGATGATATAGATATATATAGATTAGATACAGATACGCAAGGCNATAGATATAGATATAGATATAGATATAGATATAGATATAGATATAGATATAGATATAGATATAGATGATATAGATAGATATAGATTAGATACAGATACGCAAGGCACGGAATCTTATGGACAAGAAAATATGTCTAGAAAACAAAACCAAAGACACATTGTGGGATTTTGGGGAAGAATTTCTTCATTGGTACATTCNAAAGACCAATTTGGGGATTTTGGGGAAAAATTTTTTCATTGGTAAATTTTTGGGAAAAAAAAGTTCCTTTAAAAAAAAAAAAAAAAAGCCGTTTAAAATGTTTTTTGATAAGCAAAATCAAACTACATATTTCGATGTGTTTCTCCTCACCTATTTCAAAATGACAACTTTTTTGCAGGCATGCTGAATAAAATTTATGCCTGTGCTTGGAGATGCAGAAGTAATCAAGTAGTAGGCACATAGTCTTTATGCATGTTTATGCTCACTGTTTCATTTAAACTGGCAGGGCTTGTGTACAGAGTCTTTTTTTCTGTGTTATATGCTCTTCAATCTGTGAAATCAGTATGTGGTGCTCTTTGCTAAAGATTGTGATTCCTAATTTCTATTGCACACAAAATAATTTCTAATTCACTCTGTGGTGGAGCTCA
>VYXF01001316.1:0-20200 GCA_013397295.1 Polioptila caerulea
GGGCAAACCGCAGAGCGATAGATGGGGAAGTCAGACCACAGGGAGAAAACCTTATCACTCATCTCTGCTCCTCAAAAAAATGAGCAGAGTTCTTTGAAAGTAGTTGGTCTTTGACATAGGTCACCAGTCTTCTTCCTCCACAGCTGGGAAAGAGCTTCGACTTATTCACCAGGATTTTCCCTTTATCTCTTCTTGAGACAACATGACATAAGCTCCTTTAAGCCAGAGCAGTTTATAAAGTGCCACTCTAAGCCATAGTAAAATACTACTCAGCTTAAGTGTGAGAATCTTGTACTTAGGGCATCTGTCTTTCAACATTTGCCAGAATGCATGTGGGGAACATTTTCTCAAAAGTAATTATTGCGCTGGGAAAGGCAAGTCAGCCTCCCACCCACATCCTGTCATTATTTATTTTTCCCAAACTCACACAGCTCTTGGTATGCACATATTTTGAATCAGTGTTGTAGCCCCTAAGTGGGAAAAGGTGAGATGGGAAGCAAAACTGCAAGGTTCATAAGGACATTCATATTACACAATAAAAATCCTATACTGAGTTAGAGCCTGGATTAGACTAGAATGTATTAAATAGATTAAGGAGTTTATAAGGCTTACATTTGAATCAGAAGTTCTTGTTAAATTATAATGAGCATATTCTCATTTTAGGATTGTTAGCATTTTCATTGGTGGTTTGTTTCCATATTTGGGTGGCTGATTGATTTATGCATTTGCATAAGGAATATCTCCCTCCCCTGCAGGTTCTGGCTCATATCTTCAAAGCTGTTTTAACTACTGTGGTCCCATAGGCAGCAGAATAGCAAAGAACAGCTAAACGTCTTGCTAGTCTATCTTTTACCACCTAGATTTGGCGATTTACTCTCTAGGTATCTTTTTTAATGGGTTACACTTCACGGGCTGCCCAACTGAAGTGTGTCCTTATATTCCCTGTTGAGTCCTGTTTTGAACAAGTTACACACCTCTTTTCTAAATACATATGTGAGTTTTTCACTGAACCATCCAGATCATCAAACCCTGCTTGTTCCCATAGTGGCCACTCCTCTTGTGCTACCCACTTAGGACAGATATTGGAGCATTGTCTGTATTTGAGGTACTGACTTCAGTTACCACTTACTGCTTTCTTCTCCTCCTCATAGAAAATTGCTCACCATTTCCTACCTCTGTGAACAACCATCTATTACTAGCCCGTGAAGACAACATTTATTGTATATGAATGTACTGTTACCCATAAAATACTGTAGAAAACTTCCATTAACACTAAACTGGAGTTTAGAAGTATTTCTGGCTACAGTTCTTTCTTCCTGCAGTGCCTCTGAAGCAGACAGATCTATCCAGTTGTGTATCAGCCTTTAATGTTGTCTATCTACATCCAGGAAGGATGCCAAAATAGTGTAAAATATCTTGGTGTAGATGGAGAGTCTGAGCCAGTTGTGCCGCAAGTAGTGGCAGAGGGTCCCGTTACAGAGCAGCCTGGTAACCAGAGACCACACACCCAGTGCCAGCTGGCTGTGGCAGCTCACATTACAGCTAGTGTTTGTCAATACTTCACCATCTGAACAAAGCCAGGACACTCATACCCCTTGCACTAGATCTGCTGATCAGTAGGACAAACCCACCCCTTGGAGATATGGTGGCTCTGACTGACCCATGTTTTTTCATAATACAAACTCATATCAACATGCAGCAGTCTTCATCCTAATTCACTCCAATGTCCAGTTCCTTCCACAAGGTTTTTGCAGCTAGGTTCAGGTTATGTTTCGTAATTATTGGGATCTCTCCTTGCAGGGGGTGGTTCTGTGTCCCAGGATAATGAGCAAGGCACCTACCAAGTTGTAGTGGTAACAAAATCTTACATAGATTTTTCCATGGTTCTAGGTGAGTTGATGAGTTATTCTTGCCTCAGTTCCTCCTTCCTGGTATCCAAGAATTCATGCAGCAGCTGCTACTTTGGGAATGGGTCTCCAGGGCCTTGTGTGACTAGCTCTCTGTTGCCAAGAGGCATCTCTGAGCAGTGAGGGCTCCTGACCCATGCAACTATGCATTGGTACATGTGCTTGGTCATGCCATGGTGTGTGGGGTGGCCACCACAGCTCCAGATGCTGAGTTCAGCTCATTTTTCCGTCTTCTCTACCCTCCCTGTGAGCTCAAGTGGGCCCATTTGCAGATGACTGGAAAATAAACTCACACCTTCTTCAACACCCGTGCCAAACTAAATAGTAAAAATGCAGCAGGAAAATAAACATTCCAGATGAACTTGATTCAGTATTTGTGGGCACTACTGATATTAAATCAATATAGGAAAATAAGGCAAATATAGTGTTCTCTTAATTTGTGTGTATATAAGAAAGTAGTAATTTTTTGGTCTGGGACTGCCCCTTAGAGTCCTGCTGAAGAACTGCTTCTTCCAGATCTCAAGTTAGCAACAACTGCCAAAGCTGTGGGAACCAGGGGAGAGAAACTCCCTCCTGTCTGCTCCAAGGTACACGTAGATGTTTCACTACTGCCTTAATACAATAAGCTCTGTACAGGGGTCAGCATTGTCAACAGCACACTAATCGAGAAGCATTAACATTAAAAATTACAAAGGAAAGAAATAACCATTGCACACAGCCGTGTTAGCTAGAGGTATAAACTCTGCAGAGAATTTAAGTACTTCATACCAGTCAGTGTTAAAATAATGAGACGCACACGATTTGCTGAAGTCAGGCTTTATATTCCACTAATGGCCCTTAACAACTCATCCCAAATTTTCCACCTGCAGAGGGAAAAAGAAATTTCAGGAGCACTTAAGGTCAATGTTTTTTTTTGGAGAGTAAATGTAGGAAAAGTCTAGAGTAATGTAAAGTTCTCCAGAAAAGTTACTTACAGGAGCATTCTGCAAACAGCCACGAATTCTTGTCCAAGTGCAATGGTACCAAGAAACCTCAAGAGGGCATCGAGAGCCAGTAAACAGTGAGGGTATCGAATGAAGGCTTAAAAAAGAGGTAAGGCCGTGGCTGAAAGCCTGAGTAAGTATTTCACACGTGTTTTCAGTGTGGTGGAGAGGTTGCCAGAGGATACAGAAATAGATATGTAGAAGGATCTGTCTCATTCTGAAGTGGAGGTAGAAGATGTTATAGGACAGATCCTCAAAACAAGAGGTAACAAGACAGGATGGGATGGAATTCAGCCTGGAGCTCTAGAGGAACTTGAGGTGGATGAAGAATGGGAGCCTCTGGCTCAGGACCACAGCAAGGAAAACTGGATGGTACAATGCCAAGTACTATCCTGAGAGCTGATGAACATTAAGTCTGCTGTCATGTTGATAAAGAGGCAGAGACCCACCTGAAAACCAGAAGGGTGGGAAGATGACTAAACACAGTACACTGGGGAAAAGTAAAGAAGAGTCATAACACAAATCTGCTGGCACTCCCTGAAGGAGTTCATGATGACTGACCTCCCTGATTACAGCCACCTTGTTCCCAGAAAGCATTCCTCACTCTTAAGGAAATTCGGCTGCCACGGGATACAATGAAAAGAATCACTCGGGAAATGTCTAACTGAAAGACAGGTAATGAAGAATAAATTATTGGGTTCTACAAGGGAACAGAACAAGCAATAAGGTCTCACAGGCACATGTTCTGGAGGCAGTGCTAATCAATATTGTTATTGGTGATTTTGGAAAGCGAAGGAGAATGAATGGATACTTTTTTTGTTATTGACACAAGTCATAGAGAGACAGAAGTTAAAGTTCAGCTGTGAAGGATGCAAGAGTACCTCATGAAATTAAGTTATATAGTGTCAGATAAATTCAACATAGATCAAACACAAAGTGTCATGGGGACATTATAAGCTCTGAGTTGACTATGAGAATTCATGAGAAAGATCTTGGAGTTAGTGCAAGTGAAAATGTTGGTTCAGTAAGAATTTAAAAACAAACAAGGCTAGGAAAGAAATGGAACAAAAAAAAGTTCACTAAGGGAAGTGAAAAAAAAAGTTCAAGGGAAGCCCATTTATTAAACATCATGGCAGTCTTCCTACCTTCATCTTACACTCAGTACAGCAGAATTGTAAGAACAGCAAAGAAACAGATTCTGTGTTAGAAGGAGCTAAATACACAAGACATTTCAGCTCGCAGAAGCATGTACCTGGGAATATTGAAGGATTATGTGTATTCCACAGTGGCACAGAGAAGGTAAGAAGTAATTATTCATTGTGCTTACAGTACTCCCTGGATATTCTTACAGCTATGGCAGCTGCAGTTGCTCTGAGGGATCTGCTCCAGAAAAGTGAATTTCTGATGGTACTAGGAAAGGAGCTGGACCAACCCTAAACAAGCAATGCATGCCTCAGCAGAAGCCAGCTCCAGTGTTAGAGGCTAATGTGAATTAAGAGGCAGAGGTAGTTAAGGTACAATTGATTTAATTGTCTTTAAAAGTTTAATGAACTCCATAAATGGCTCAGAGATATTTTGCATGCATGTGAAAATCAAGACAGATGAGATGGTGGAAGTAATAGAGAAAGTCAACAGGCATAATTTCCACTTCACATTTTAGAATGTGGGGCTGCATGCTTTCTCTCCATTTGGAGAAGAAATTGATAATACACTGTGCTGTGTAGAAACACTCAAGTG
This sequence comes from Polioptila caerulea, assembly GCA_013397295.1. Classification (NCBI taxonomy): domain Eukaryota; kingdom Metazoa; phylum Chordata; class Aves; order Passeriformes; family Certhiidae; genus Polioptila; species Polioptila caerulea. The sequence continues at coordinate 4,628 of VYXF01001316.1, forward strand.
TACCAGCAAGATGCACCACCCCTTCTGTTGTGCCTCCACGCCTCCCTTTGCAGGACAGTAGCAGAAGCTCCTGACTCCCAAAGCCCTGGCAGGTTCCACATGCAAGCCATACCTCATGCAAGCCATACCTGCCCAGTCAGGGAGTTCCTTCATGTCAAACAATGTGAGAGTCCCTAGGCTTCCTGTTGGTCTCCTGGCTCATACCCTGGCCACACACTGCCAGTGTCATACCACAGCCCTGTGTCACCTGGCATGTATGGGGCCAAGAGGCTAGGCACAAGCTCAGCATGGTGACAGAGAATGCATTTGCACTTGTTTGTCCCTGGAAACAGCACAAACACATTCTCAAGCATTTGCCAGCACTTGCTGGGTACTGCTCTTTTGATTCCTCTGTTTCACTTCTCCTTGCTGTTTTCATCCTTGCTTCTGCACCTCCCATGAATAACTCCTGAGGCCCCTCAGCCCCTGCATTTGCAAAGGGACTCCCCCAGTTCTAGCAGGCTTCATCGAATCTCAGTCTGAAGCATGAGTTTGCCTTACAAGGTTGTGCATCATTTCCCATCATCCTGCTACAGGGCTCTTGTTTTCTGTGGGTGATCAGTTAGCTCACTTTTAAATCTGCTACATTAGATACACAAAATTAGCATGAATTGAAAAAAAAATCATGTTTCAGCAAATATCTTCACTGCGTAGAACCAAAGACAGAGATGTTGGAAGACACAAAGCAAACTCAGGTGATTGCAGAACTATTATTCAATCAATACACATCATGGTTAAAATATATCATTAAAATTTGGAAAGAAATTGAAATAAAATCACCAAAGTGAGTTAAAATGGGTGAGTAAAAGTTTTGAAGGATAGAAAGCTTACAAAGCAATTACACTGAAATGTGCACTGTTTATGTCCCACTAAGTCATCATGTCTGCTGTAGAAAACAGAGCAGTCATCCACAAATCTACTGCTCTATCACCATCCTGAAAGGATGTTGTTCTATTGCTCTTTCTCCATTTCCCAAGTACTTCTATAACAAAGCCTTGAAAAAGCTTGAGTTACAGCCTATTCACAGGCCTTCTCCTCACTTCCTCCATGCCATGCTGAACACTATTACACCTTTTATCAGTGTGTTTTCTCTTTACTTCAAAGAGTGACAAAACACTGTTTAAACTCTTTCTTAATCACAGGATATTGAACAGGTTGCATTCATATGCTGTGATTGCAGTAAGTTCTCTACATCTGTTATCCCTGAGAGTTTAATAACAGTAATATTGTACCTTCTAAGAAGCATATATCACTCTGAACAGAAAATTCCTTCATAATCAGATTCATATGAATTTCTGTTATTTGCTTTTCAGATACTTGAAAATATCAGAGTCCCTGATAGTCAGAGCTATGAAAAGGGGAATATCAGTGACTAATATAATGTGCAATATTTTAAAGTTTAGATTTTTACTTCCCCTGCAAGTATTTTTTTGCCTTTTTCCAGTGATTTTAGAGTGACATTAGATTTTATCCGTATGGAAAGTCTTTTCCAAATTTGCCATCATTTAAAGGTTGTTTTAAAGTTCATTGTCACTGTGTTATTTCCAGTGAAAACAGGACAATACACTGACACATATGCATATGTAGGTGTACTTTTGATGATACAAAGCACTACCATCCTTGAACCAAAAAGCTTGTTGATATCACCATCCCTCCTTGTTCTCTTTTTCTAGAATATTCTGGTTTCTTGGGGTAATTATCTAAGAGGCTGCTGGGTTTGCTAGACCAACTTTATGCTACTATCTTTTTTCTATTGTGTGTAGTTGAATAATTAATATGTTCATTTTGGTACAAAGTGGAAGCATCCTTATTTTCAGATAGAAAGAAGGAATCTCAAATATCTGAGGCACTTAAGACTCCTTGGAGTCATACTCTGGCAGAGTATGTCAGAAACTAACATTGTATCAGTAGTGACTGCTGCCTTAATTGTATGGCCCTCTAATTATGGTACCTTTATTAATTACACACGTATCTTCCAGTGGTCATCAAATAGTAACAGGCACTGATGTCTTTTATTCAATATGTAATTCTGTGTAAAATTATGCCACTCATAGAACTTTCCAACAACTAAAATTACAGATGTTGCTGATCTGTGGAAAGTTCCTAAATGATCTGTGGAAAGTTCCTAAACGATATAACAAAGAATGTATTTTTTTTGTCAGGGGAGTGAGCCCCGGCATTCCCATTCTTCATTCTTCAGGTCATTGCCAAGAGAAGTCTGCAGTAAAATGAAAGGCAAATGCTCTCATTTCCTCTAATGATGCAATCCTACTAATGGGACAGGTCCAGCACTCTCAGTTGTTCCTGATTCACCTGACACAATGGGTTGCAGCTCAAGAAATGCATCCCAGCCCATGTTCAGCCTATGATATCAAAGAGACGAGGACTTGCAGCATCTTGCAAGAGTATTACAATTCCTCACTGAGGAATATGAAAGTCTGGCAAAACCCAGTATATATAAGGCTCTGCTTTTTGCTCAATTCCTTACCTAAGAAGCAAATTTTTTTCTTGAGTTCACTCGTGTAGCAGCCTCAGCCACCACCCTTCAGCAGCTCAAAGTTATTTGTAACTACAATGGCCATGGTATGCATTAAGTTACAGGCAGAAGTTGCAAGTGAAGCAACATTTCCACGATGGAATGCTTCATATGTGCTCAGATACTCTGGAAATAAAGACAGAAATCAACTACCATGACACTAAACTTCTGCTTGTCATACTAGTCCAGAAACCTGGGGATTAAAAGACTTAGACAGCAATACCTCTTCTTGCTCAGGTAAGCTTATGCTTTGAAGATTTGGTTTTAGTAGAGGCTTAAATTCAAGGAAAAACAAAGGAGATGGAAAGATATTGTGAGAATATTCTGCTTCTAAAGTTACACTCCAGGAACCCCATATCTCCCCAGCAATCTGCTTTCCTAATCCCAAACCTAGCAAGGATATTTAGTATCACCTGTTAAGTCCTTCTTCTTCTCTTAAATCAGATACGTATATGTGTTTGGAAATAGGGAATTACAAAATAAAGCACAGCACAAGGAAGCAGGATTGTCTTTGACTCTTGCGCGTTTGTTAAAGAGAGTGTGCAGAAACAATTAGAAACAGAAGAGGGAGCCTTTAATCACCGTATCAGCTCTGTTTGCAGATACTCAGAAAGTTAAACAAAGCATGACCCAAAACATTCTTTCCCCAGGTGATGGACAGAGTCCTCAGCTAGTTCCTGAACACCACCCATCTCCTTGGGCTTGGACTGACAGCTTGGTTGGCGTGTGACCCGTACCTCTCCCCCTTGGCTGAGAAGCCGTGGTCCTGCACCATGCTGCGCCCCTTTTCTCTGCCCAGACGGCAGCATTTCCCAGCCCTGCTAGCCTCCTGAAGCTAGGAGGCCGATATGCAACAGTGTGGGTGTGGTGTCAAGGGGGGCTATCTACTCCACGGAAACACCAAGAGACCTTGCATCTCTGACTTTAGTGCTATGGCTTTGGCTCCTCATGGGGAAGCAGGTGCTCTGCGAGGGAGGAAAGAGGCTGCCAGGCATGATGAATTACCGTCTGCAGGTGTCAGCCTACTCATTTAGGATGCTTAGATACCAAAGCAGAGATGTGTGTCTTGAGTCTTCTTCTGATTACAAACTGCGAGGAACTCTCACTTTGAAGAAGGAATGAATTGCTCAGCAAAAAGATACCATGAGTTCATGCTAAGGAAAACTGCATCAGCTGGCATAGGATGTGTGGCATGAGCACACTTGAGTGACACCACTACCTGAACAAGAACACAAATGGTCCTCAAGCCCTTGTTGTGAGGAACAATCACATCTGACAGGACTGGTTCAGTGTGTTTGGGTGCTACAACCAGCAGTGACTCTAGGGCTGGTGTTCATGTCAACCACTGTCCAAACTTAAACCACACATGGAAGATACAAGGCTCTTGAAACAAGAGGGCTGCTGACATGTCTCTTTTCTAAAGGCCTGCTATCTTGATTTGAGGTGTAAGCAGTGGAATCCATGACCTTAGCAGTAAAGTCAGGCACTGCCATTTCTCCATCTCTGGCAGAGGTATCTCCACTCTGTGCTATCCCATGTCCTAAAAACAGAACCTTCTCTATCCACCTGCCCATGCCCTGCTATAGCACAGTTACCAAAGTGAAGGTAGCTGGGGGTGGACTCTCTCCCCTCTCTCTTGCTATCTCTTCCTCAGCACCCTCTTGGCTCCTACGGCAGAATTTGATTACACACAGCTCACTGTGGGCTGACTTTTGCTGATGCTGTAGCCAGCTCTACATCCTTCAATAGCAAACCTGAACAAAGGCACCTGCATTCTTCAGAGACACCAGACCAAACAGAGTCTTGACAAGCAGTGCACCAGCCATCACCATTAGAGATTTCCTTTGTCATCTCCATTGCTGACCGTGCTAACCAAAAAGTCATCCTTGCTGGGAGTGCTGCAAGGCTCCTCAGCCTTGTCTGCTCACCCAGGGTCTGGCAGCCACTAAGATATTTACTGAGGATCATCTTACTGGCTATTGTTGTAGTATTCATGACTGTGCCTATTTAACCAGTCATAGTGTCACGGGGACCTTCTAGGCAACCAGCCTAATACACACAACACGGTCTTCATAAATTATGACAGAGTAGTTCCATAACTTCCTTTCAGCATTTCATTTCGCCATCAAATCACTCTTCATAGCAATAGCACATTTCACCCTAGCTCACAAATAATATCATCAGAAAACAGCCACCTCCAGCATTTCCAGCTGTGCTCCCGAAATTAATGGAGACACCTTAGACACTTCAAACAAAAGCAAGCAACTTCATTTGAATGGGATATAACACTTGCCGCCAACATGTCCTGCATTAGCGCTAAGGGCTTGTCCTAGATACTTTTACATTTTGAACCATGTTGTTCAGCTCGTCCACTCACAGAAAGTCAGACAGGTTTGCCAGACTGGGATTTGAAGATGAAATGTCAAGGGTCATGTGTCAATCTGAAAGTATGCGCTAGTCCTGAGTCACCACCAGCTAAATCCAGGGAACATCAGAATGTGGTGTTCCCTTCCAAGCCAATGCAGTCATTTTGACTCATCAACTGCTTCTTGTTTTTTCTCTATATTCCCCTGGCTTTTGTAAATGTATGACAAAGGACACTCTTCAGGACATTAAGGAAATTCCTTCTACCCATCACACTTTATATTTTAATTTATGTTCTTCAAGTTAATTATTGCATTCATTTCTTCTTATTCAGTAGGTTAGCCTCTCCAAAGAAGCAGCATATCCCTTTGTTTTACCCAGCTACATTACTCCTTTTCCCCAAGTGCTTACCTATGCATACACAGGCTCCATACAAACGGGCTCTACCTCTCCACTTGCTGCAGTCCACAGGATTATATGATAGAGCAGACCCCATTGCAGTCATTCAGCTGGGGAAGCACAGACCCAGCTGCTAAACCACAACACTGTGAGTACATACCGTCCTGAATTCAGACTCTGTGGGGAAAGCATGAATACTGATGGCGTTCTGCATTGCTACACTACCATACAGTTAAAGGCAGCATAACCTAAATGTTCAAGACTTCACTGAATTAAGCCCTCACTAAGCAACAGGAACTATATACATATCATGAACTGTGGAAGACTATTAATCTCCTCTCCAAGAGATCTCATGGATGTTAAAAGCCTGGTAATGCTATCTCTACATTTGGAATGCTGAATCTATATTGAAGCATAGACACTGGAGACTGACTCTGATAGGATCTAGTCATAGATAATACCAGGCAGACCTTGGTACCACTGTTTGTACCCCAGGAGCAATCTCAGGTTTTTTATGAACTCCAGTGTAGTTATGAACCTACCTATCTCCATGCAAAAAGGCCTTTCTCCCTTTTCCTGGCCTCCAAAGAGCTGGCTAGACCACCAGGGAAGCAGGTTGCGGACACACTTCCATGACTGAAAAGTCCAAGTCACAAAAGCTAGCACTGGATTGGTGAGTCCTCATGGACTGATAGAAGTTGTTACACTATCTCTGCACAGCATTCAATGCATCCTTCACGATCTCTAGTCCTCTTTCCCATTATCTGAAGCATCTCCACCTCCCCTTGGCCTGGATGACAGAGACCTGACTATGTAGCCAGCCTGTTGTACTGGTCCTGCTAGAAAACAGTGTCTGGAAATGTTTACCTGCAAACCTAAAGAGGGTTATCACTCCTGAGACAAAACATGTAGGTAATGCATACCCTTGTGGCTGTTGTTGAATCAAAATTATGATGACTACTGTGCTTCTGCCATATTTGAGTGATGCCGCTTATTAACGTGTTCAAAGAGCCTGTGACAGATCAAATGCATCCGTAACGAAACTTGGGTCCCAAATGATTATTATTGTAGGTAGGCATTATGCTGCTTGATTCCCAGGGCAGTTGCAACATTATGTGCTAGAAGTCTTCTGTCATCATAACACAGTTAGACAAAATGAATGCTAAACTTGGTGGGCCCAGGTGGTATTCATTGAGGAATTATGAAAAAACTTAGACAAAATATCTGAATTAGTAACTGAAGTGTGTTATCTCTTGCCAAAATTATACGTGAATACTGGGAGCCAATGCTGTAATCAATAAAAGATTCTGACATATCAAGGAAAATGAGCACATATATGTACTGAACAGTTAGTGAAGAGTCTAAAAAAGGACATCATTATGGAACTTCTTGACCTTTCTGGTAAAAGTTACTGCTGTTTTTGTAAAGAGAATTCTGGACTTAAAAACTTAGTGGAGTTCTTGGAAGAGGCCAAACACAAGTGGAGATAAGGGTGATCCAGCATATACAGTCTACCTGTATTTCCAAAAGATTTTTCACAGAATTTCTGATCAAAGACTTTAAAATAAGGTAGGCAGACATGGAATAAAAGGGAAGGTTGTTTTAGGATAACTGATTGCAAGGAAAGAAATACACAGTAGCAGAAAAACAGTCAGTCTTCACTATGCCAGTAACTCACCAGTGTGGCACCTATACAGACCTATACACTTAAAAATCTTCTGGAGATGGTAGAGCACTGAGGAACCAAGGTTTGCCGCTAACTTTCTAACCAGGCATACAGAACTACGGCTTGTGAAATGACTGTAATCAGTCAGGAGAGAGATGTAATTACAGGCGGCTGCGTGAAAACATCAGCTCATTGCTAAGGAACAGGAGAAAAAAATAAAGCAAACATTGAATATTTGGGGCTATTGGGGAAGCAACACAGTGCAAAACAGAAGTCATCACTGTACCGTCCATAGCTTGAATGCTATGCGTCATTTGGAGACTGTGTATGGAAATGAGAAGGTCTCAGAGAAAGGAAACAAGACTATTGCTGAGAGTGGCTGACTGGGAAGGAACTGGCTATGACACCTAAATGTGCAAAGTACATAAAAGGGAGTGTGATACTGGCTTACAAAATTTCAAGTGGATGGACAAGACAGTTAGGGACTTATTATCTTCTCCTTTAGGAGTGAGGGGTCACCCTCAATGAAGGCTGTGGGTCCTGATAAAAAGTGAAAAAAGTGAGGCTGATAACATGACACTCAAGTTAGGCCAGCCAAATTAGACTTAAGGAAATTCTCACACTGACAGTAGCAGGATGTTGAGACAGTATGATGTGACTCTTGGATGTGCTGGTTTTACTCCTACCTGGGTATTTACTCCTACCTTCTGTTGCTGTTACACATGTTCTTAGTCACAGATAGTCCTTCTCAGCAGCAGCTTTCCTCACAGCTGGCAAGGAGCTTAGCTCCCCCAGCCTGTGTCTCCTTTTTTTTCCTGAACTTCAGAGCACATTTCAACTATGTCCCCAAGTGCAGCACCCAAGTGCTGCTGGCCACATCTTCTGTGTATCTGGTATGTTGGCCAGGTGCCTTGTGCAGGAGTCCTACTGTTTTCTTGACATGTTCCTTGATGCCTTGCTGTCTTGTTGACCTCCAGAGGCACAGATGAGAAGATTACTCTGGCACAGCTGGACCTACCCTTAGCCAGAGTGAGCAGAGCCGTTTCTATGGTCATGGGTGGAGGCTTGCTCCCTGCTGCTTAGGAGGTAAGGCAGAAGCTCTGACTTGTCTTGCAGTTGCACAGTGGAAGTGTGTTGGTGGTGAAAAATCTGAGCCTCTCTCTCGTTCTGAACAAAGAGCTCATCCAGCAAAACAACCAAATACTGTTCCCAGCCAAAATAAACTTTCCACCATCCTCCTGGTTTAACTTTAACCCAGAACTGAACCAATCCACCCCAAGGTCACACTTGCTTGTGACAGTATGAGGAAACAGTGTGATCACACAGTTTTGTAAAGGGAAAGGCTAATCTACTTCTCAGGTGCAACACAAACTTGAGCTGCTTGTGAAAGCTTGACACGATGCACATAAAATACACCAATTTTCAACTCCCCGATGCTTTCATGAATCTCGCATTCATTATTTTTTAAGCATCTAAACCTCTAATCAGCAATAGGTAGGAAGAGTTTTTCTGTTCTCTTAGTGTTTGCACTGCAGAGTTGGCACTGTTCAGGAATATATTTATTGTAACCTGAAGACAATCACATTTATTTCAATCAGCCCTGCCCAAGAGTACAGTCTTTTCCACTACCCTCCAAAAAATGTTTAAGCAACTGCCTTCACCCTCCTAGGCTATATGTTCTTACCCCACCACTACGAGGCTCCACAGGCACATCATTGCCAATTCAAGGAACTGAATCAAATTGAATGAACAACCAGCCTAGTCTAACTGCTTAGTTAATTGAAGCAAACTAATTCATACAAAATTCAGGATACGGATTTGCAATATAGCTACATGGGGGGAAAACTTCACTTAAATGACCGCGAGCTCCTTGAATAGTATTCTCCACAATCTGTCACACATTGTAGAGCCTCATTTTAATAAGAAATCATTCTATTTTTAAAAATTTCTTCTTCCAGAAGCTTTCAACATACTGCAGTAGTACCATCTAATTCTTATTTGTGTCATTGGCAGACTCCTACTGTTGCCACAGTTAAGAAAGATCCTTCATGGCTGCCTGTTTTGCCAACCTGTAGATGAAGGCTACATGGGAGAAATAGTCAAGAGGATCAGCACTTTCCTTTACATGAGCTGCAACAGAGCTGTCTGATTGTTTGACAGTAATGACAGGAAAGAAACAATGAAGACAGTATAGATATACAAACAGTGCTTAGTGCACTTCTGATTAAAAAATGATAAGAAATAAATCTTGTCCCCCAAAACAGAGGCTATATTAAGAATGTCATATTTTAGACATTCAACAGTCATCTGTGAATCATGAGCAGTGTCTTTGTGGTATTCTACTGACAGGCACTGACAATTTATCATTTTTAAAACATACAACCTATAACCTTTGTACTCCTGACAGAGCACAGGTAGTTCTGTAAGTACATGAACTGGATGCCCTTTCTTCATATTACTCACTACTGCCTACGGAGCAGGAAGCACACTGGGTTGCTTAGCAAGATAAAGGGAACAGACTAGGGTAAGAGTTCAGACAGCCTTTTGTGAAGACAGTGTAACTTCACTCCAAGTTCTTCCAGTGAACTCTGGCCTCTTATGTAGTTATTTTCCAGTAAGGCTGCTAATGCCTTCAGTTCAGTAAGGAGTATGCAATTATTTCCCTACATTTGTCATTAAACAGGAAAAGAAAACTTATGTCCGAGAAGCGTTTGTATTCCACGTCATCTAGAACTGTAAACTCTCCTACCCTTTATGAGACGTTTGTTAATATACATTGCTACTTGGTCCTCTGAAGTACAATCACAAAACATTCTACTTTCATTGCTCTCTAAACAAATGTCTAATTAAGTAAATTTAACTCTACCCATTTAGACATTACAGCTACAGTTGTCACACTTATAATTAACTGTTAGGAATATCATCTTTGTTATGTGAAGCCAGGCAAGTTGAACTAGTCGAGTTGAACTACTTTTGAAGTGCATGTAAAAGAACAAAAGAAAGCACCCAACTCAAATGAGTTACAAAAAAAAAAAATCTTATTTAGAAGTCTTAAAAAATACAAGGCACACACATTTTATACAATCAAATAGCTTTCCATCAAAACTTTGTTGTATATCCCCATATAAGATCATGTACTGGCAAATGTTAAGTAACAGTGGATAATCTCAAATGATATTTTATCCTAATGCTAGCTGATCAGAAGATCAGCTTGTCAGCTCAAAGAGGATAACATTATAAGCTTTTGCTATGTTAGTATTTACAGCACAGTAACTTGGAAAACAATATATAAATTATATTATACCAAAGACAATAAGCAGTCTAATCCAAGATGGTGAAATGCATTCTCTTCTGCTTCTCTCTATGGCTTCAAATGAGTTCAGTGTAAGCAGGTACACAGAGCAGGGTCCTATACACACAATCTGTTCAGATGCTTAATACAGTTACAGTTAAACAAAACAGATTTTTCTAGTAATTAAAAATACTAACAATACTGCATAATATTCCAGAGAAATTTTGCTTTTTAGCAACTTTTATATTCAACAAGAACATCTTCAGCCACAACTCACTTCTAGGTCAGCAGCATTTTTGCAGAGCATCTGAAATGTCCTTTTTTGCCCCCAGTTTTCCAGGAAGATTTATCTGCTTTATTTGCTTATAAGCAACTATCAGTTCCAAATTCCAGGCTTCAATGTAATTAAAATGCAGAAGTGTTTCTTCAGACTGTCTTGTACAAAGTAAGTCTATTGTCACTCACACCCTTTCATCAGTAGTAACACAAGTTCACTTTTCTAAGATTAAACTCAGTAGGTTGATTTATTGGTCCTACTTGAGTTTGAAGAATAAGAATTTGATTTCTTGGAGTACTTGCTTGAAGAGAGAGACACTTGCATCCTCTGTGTAGTTCGCACACTTCGGCAAAGAAGAGCATATTTAAGGTTGTCTCTGAAGTCTTTTGAAATATAATAATAGATGAATGGATCAATACAACTATTCAAAGTAGAAAGACACAGTGAAGTAATGTACCACACATAGAGATGGCTCTGGCTGGAGGCTTTGAGGAGTGAATAGTGCACAATAATCAGCACATTGCTAGGTGTAAAACAGATGAGATACATGGACAGGACAACAATAATGAGTTTGATTGCTCTTTTTCGTTTCTTCCCAGTGCTTGCATCTATGACAGAAGCACTTAGGGTCTTAATCATTAGAATGTATGCAACAGCAGTGATGATAGCTGGGATTAAGAAGAGTCCAGTTGCTAGTGAGAGGAAATAACTGAACATATCATGAGCCAAAACATTTTCAGGCAACACATCATGGCAAGTTGTGATGTTAAGTTTTGAAATAGATGCTGTCTGATTAACAAGATACAACGGAATGGTGCCCAAAACAACCAGTATCCAGATAGCAATGGAGATGCCCAAAGCAATTTCTGACTTCTTTTTTGAATGCACTATGGGGTTCACTACAACCCAATACCGTTGTACACTGAGACATGTCATAAAGAGGATTGAGCAGTACATATTTCCATAAAAAAACCCAACAAATACTTTGCAGAGACCTTCACCAAATAGCCAGTTATTGCCATTTAGATGGTATGAAATCTTCAGTGGGAACCAGACAACAAAAAGAAGGTCTGCCAATGCCAAGTTAACCATATAAATCACAGCCGGATGTTTCTTCTTTGTTCGGAAAAAAAAGACCCAGAGGGCCATGGCATTGCTTGGCAAACCAATTATAAAGACAAAGATATAAACAATGGGAAGAAAAACTGTAGTCAGCTTTCCTGTGAGGACTTCTGCTACAAATTCATCCACCTCGTATAACTCTTCAGAATTACTTGCATTTGGAACCTTCTGGCCAATGAAACTTCTTCCTTTTGGTTTGCTGGATCCACCATTCTCTAAAATTTGAAAAAAAAAAAAAATGTTGCTGTTGTAAAGTACAGACTTTTTGCCCTTTAAAAAAATAAACCAAATACAGAGATTTACTCTGAACATTTACAGACACTTGATGATTTATCGTCCCTTTCTTTTAAATTTTTTTATCCAAAAAACAACCTTTACACCTTCAAGAATTCAAGGATTCTACCAGAAACCAAAATACTTTTCTATGTCACCAGTGATATTAAAAGTGCCTTGTTAAAATGGGCTGTTGGGTGCTCCTACTACCTGAACAGTTACAGTAGAAACTGCTCCAACTACCCCAAGGCAGCATTAGTTTTTCACACAGCAGTGCCAGATCACCTGAGTGCTGGGACTTAGAGAACTTCACAGTGGGCTAATTTAACTGCAGTAGAAGCTCTGCCAGTTTAAATGTCTCAAAAATCAGGTATGCAGTAAAAAGACAACCTACTACCTTCGGACAAGCCAAAACTGAAAGTCACAATGCCATGTCCAAAGCCATGCACAAATTATCTGGAGGGCACACCACACATTACAGTGTATCTGAACACGCCAACTCTGCGCATGAAACTACAATGGGGTCCTCATCTGGGATCTCCTTCTTCATCTACCTCCTTCAAGGTATCAGGTGGTGGAGCTGACAGCTAAGGCTGCTTCACACACAAACTGCTGTCTCTACAAGCTTTGCTCTGCCTCTGAATGCTGTGGGAGATACAAACCATATGGGCCAGCCAGGTGCCCCTGACTGCCGAGTCACGTAGGACAGACTTTGGATAGCCCAGTTTGGAACCCCTGCACACACAGCGCAGTCCTCCTCTGCTGACAGGCTAAACTGCACAAGCCACGTCCTGGAACACACACCAACCCGAAAAGTCAGACCTGCACCCACAGACATCCGTGTCCACACAGCTGAACTGTACAGACATGGGAGCTGACTGGTTTAGGGAGGATTATTTCTAAACTCAGTTTCTATCAATATTTGTGGATTTATTAAGCCTAAGTCCCCCAGCTGGAATATAAAAAGAGTCTTTTAGAGTACGTGAACAGCCATGAACAATGTTGAAGCACGGCCCCTTTGTTAATAAATAACTGATACAGTTCCAAATGAACCGTATACCTTACATTTTAAAGAATTCTTGCACAACAAATACGTAAATACACAACTGTGTGTTTTCCACTATAGATTTCCAAAAGTAGCCCACTTTAGATAGCTGTTCCTTTCAAATAATAACTCCAAAAGTCTGATGTATAGCATTAGACTCCTGTCTAGACTCTGCAACCTCCTGAAGATGTATACAGAAACATGCATATATACTCTTCACAGACACTCTTCAGAATTTTTAGTTAAGTTAACCTAGATTCACTTGAGCACTTTAAAATCCCCAGGCCAAGGCAGCCTTCACTGGAAAACTGAGGTGCAAAAAAACTTTTAGCCTATACAATGACATGGACAAATCTTTGCAGTAGACTGCATGAAGACAGAGGCTTAAATTATACTAAAAAACCCACCATTCTAAAGAAAGTTAATTCAAATGCCAAACAGTAATTTTGGTCTATATGTGGTGTAATTACACAAAGCAGAATTATAAAAATTTTCCATTCGGACATTCAAGCCACATCAGCAATACTGTTCAAGATTGCAAAGCTTAATTTTATAATGCAGCAATCCTAGTTCCCTAAGCTAAGATATGAATAGGAGAACCCATAAAAGCAGCCTAAAGGACATAGCTTACAGATACTGAAGTGATAATGAGCTAAGCAATGCTGATATTCTTAGGCTTACAGCTTAGCTGAGAAAGATCCTAGATCCTATAGACTAAGTCAATAGCAGTGGTAAGGATACAGTAATAAAATGCACCATACAGTGCTTTGTAAAGCACCTGTCCATCTCAGTGGTCGTTAGCATCAAATTGCAGTCATGTTTATTATTATTTATAAATTTATAATTTTTATTCCATTCCAAAGACTTAAATTATTGCAGAGAATTAAATACTGCCACTTTGTTCTTACTAATGTTTTGTGATCAGACATAAAACAATGCTTTGCAATTGAAGTTCAGAGGCTAGGTAGAAAAAATAAAAGCCTCACTAGAAAGTCCTGAAGTGTTAGTGTGAGACACTACAGTATGAGCTACACTAAAGTGGATGGACAGACACCCGAACCACAGACCGGACTTTGTATTGCAAGACTGTCAGAATAGAGACAAAGGTTTGTTTTATTCTACTTTGTAAGACATAGCGATTTCAAAGACCAAGTATTGTTTCTATGCTGACTTTTAATTCGAGCCTCAGAAGTTCTGACTACGTATACCGGGCAGCTTTTTTCAGTCCAGCTAGCAACCTATACATATAAGGAGACAGTGTCCTGTTTCCCTGCAGTTAACACTCCCTCACCAAGCAACCAATCCTTTGTTAGGTATGTGCATTTCTACATCCTTTTCTTACTCTTTCACCACTTGCCTTTTTCCATAACAATCGAGCTCTTTTCCAAGACGAGTTTCACTCTGCTTGACTCACATACAGAGAATGCGGTTGATTTGCTAATCTGCCCACGGGAAAAGCTTACTCTCTCCTCCCACAAAGACTGTTTCAACACCTTTGCCGTTCCCCCAGAAGATATAACCCACTACATACCAAACACATGATTATGCCTACCCTGCAGACACAAAAGTGACAGCAGCACGGAGTATCCAAAAATTAATTAGTTTACTCATGTAATACTCCCAACAGGACTAAATCAGAGATTATCCTGGGTTTTGGATCTGCAACCTCTCTCCCTCCTTCCCGAGAATTCCATATTCCTCGCTCTGTCCAAGTCAGACAATTAGGCTATTAAATTTCAGGAACTCCACTCTGAACAACAAAATTTGCAGCTACCTAGCATCTATTCCTTGAGAAAATAAGACACATGCTTCATTATGTATACGACATACACCCTATGCTTGGCTTCAATAATTATACCATCTTTAGATGATTTTACACGTATGATTTTACTGGGTAAATAAGCCTGGTATCAAATATGGAAAGACACAGTGCAAAGGCATTCACAGATATGGCAATGGGGCTTATTAATAAAGGTGGTGAAAAATTAACTTCATGCAGTGACATATTAATATGGAATACTATTTGGGTTTTTTCCCCTCAAACTGCACTTGTATTCAA
This sequence comes from Polioptila caerulea, assembly GCA_013397295.1. Classification (NCBI taxonomy): domain Eukaryota; kingdom Metazoa; phylum Chordata; class Aves; order Passeriformes; family Certhiidae; genus Polioptila; species Polioptila caerulea. The sequence goes on from VYXF01001316.1 coordinate 19,700, forward strand.
CAAGCAATAGCACAGTCTTAAAATTTAAAAAGAATCATAGCTTTCTAGATGAGGAAAAAAAATCAAGAACATGGTCTTTATTATAAAGTTTTTTTATGTTTATCGTAAGGGGGGGCAGGAAGGGGACTACAAGAAGGTTGGAGAGGGGCTTTTTACAAGGCCACTAAGTGACAGGACCAGATGGAATGGTTTTAAATGGAAAGAGAATAGTTTTAGACTAGATAGGAGGAAGAAGTGAGGTGGGTGAGGCGCTGGCATAGGTTGCCCAAAGAAGTTGTAGTGTTGTAGTTAAAGTGTTCAAGGTCGGGCTGTACAGGGCTCTGGGCAACCTGGTCTAGTGGAAGGTGGCCCTGCCCGTGGCGGGGGCGAGGGGACTGGAACTAGATGGGAGCTTTAGGTCCCTTCCAAGCCAGACCACTCCACAGCTCTCTCCAAGGCGGGTGAAGCCGAGCCCCACAAGCCCTGAGGGGGCTGCTCGCCGCGCCCGGCTGCACGCCCGTG
>VYXF01001316.1:20619-54836 GCA_013397295.1 Polioptila caerulea
GCCACTCCGCCCCCACGCCCGACCAGTTTCCCCTGATACCTGAGAGCAGCGGGGCGGGGCGGAGGGCGCGGCCGGGCCCAAGACCAGCCCCGCGGTGGGCGGGGGCAGGGCGTGGCCTTCCCTCACGGTGGTGGCTGGCGGTGCTGTCCCCGAAATGGTGGGAGGCGTTTGCAGCCGGCTCCGTNTGTCAAGCTGCTGCTGGAGCGGAGCAGGATTGTTCTGGGTCGCACCGGCGGGGCCCAGGAGCGTTTAGTGGGAGTGTGTTACTCCAGCCGCGTCTCCGCATACTGCGTTGTGTGTTCCGGGTTTCTTCCGTGTTATCGCAGAATCGTGGAATCTTAGAATGGGTCAGGTTGGAAGAGGCTGCAGAAAGTCATCCGGGCCAGTCTCCCTGCTCAAGCAGAGTCCTCTGAAGTGATTACTCAGGATTGTGTCCTGTCAGCTTTTGAATACCTCTGGAGAATGAGACTCCACACCTTCTCTGGTCAATCTTTTCAGTGCTGTCACCCTCACAGTAGAGAAGTTCTTGCTCATGTTCAGGTGGAACTTCCTGTGCATCAGTTTCTGCCTGTTACCTCTTATCCTATTGCTTGGCACAACCGTGAAGAGCCTGATCCATCTTGATAGCCTCCCTTCAGAGCATTAAAGATATTTATGAGGTCCAGTCTGTCAAGGGCAGCTGCACAGCACTCCGGATTTCAGCGACTCCTCCCAGCTTTGTGTTGTCAGCAAACTTTCTGAGGAGGCGTCTGGCCCTTCATCCAAGTCATGGATGAACAAGTTAAACAGCACTGGGCCCAGATATGTCAAATATAGGTTACATTTGTCATATGATAGGTGTGCAGGAAAATGTGTTAATTGCTGCTTAACCCAGCAGATTCATATGTGATACTGTGCTGGCATGACCCAGTAAGAAAGAGTAAGGGGTGTTTTCACTGTATTCTTAGTTTCACGTAAGCTTAGAGTACACCAACTTCCCTTTGGTCTTGCAAATGGGGATTTCAAGAGCAAAATTAAGCACAAAGAATGTCATCAGTGTTTTCTATTTATCTGCACCGATATGAATTTTGAAGGTTCTCATGGTCGTCAAATCAAGCACACTGCTTACCAAATTCCAAAATTAAAACCATATATTCAGCCCTGGTCCACACCTGCAGACAGTAATGTTCTCTCTGCCTTAGGCTACAAAATGCTCTGTGTTCAAACAGTGATAAAATTGCCTTTTTTTCCTTTTTTGAATGAGCGTGATATGAATATACTCTGTTTTGTGTGGTTCCGAATGATAATTTAATTGGTCTTTCTGTGATGGTCATGAGATACAACTAGGAATAGATATCTGGGAGTACAGAGAGATGAAGGTAAATGGCACTAGGAAGTTTTGAGTGTCAGAGTTGACATTAACTGCCTCTTGTTTTTGAGTCTTTGTTGTAAGTTACTGCATACTTACAGCACAATTCTTGTTTGCCATCCACACAGTTTACAGATTTCTCATCTAAGTCCCAGCCTTCTTGCTAAACACTGAGAAAGTCATAGCCCATCCCTCCAGCCTCCCTCCCTGTCTCTCTGTCTCAATGCTATTTTATTTACTTTACCATTATAAACCACTTCATAGGCATTTAATCCTGCTTTTAATCACCTTGCCCAGTGAGCTGTAGTCTTCTCATTTGTCTTTTTGTCTAGCCTCCCTTTACTAATCTCCTGAGTTTTGCCTTTCAGATCTCTATTACGAAGGAGTGGTCAGTCTTTCTCTCATCCGGTTCTGCTGTAGCCAGTGTTCTCCTGCCAGTGCCCATTTACAACTTTCATTCTTAGTTTTCTCTTGATTTATTCTATCCAGTCCATCTTTTTGTCCCCTTTACATTCAAAGCAGACAGCTCTTTCTTTTGCTTGGATCCAGCAACAGTGGAAGGGAGTGAGCACACACGGGCAAAGTATTCCTTGCTGTTGCCAGGTAAAATCTGGTCCCATTTGTTCCATGACAGACCAGAGCTGCAACTGGAGAAGCCGTGCTGCAGTGTATAGAAGCACATGTCACTGCAAGTGCATCTCCTGGAAATGCAGCTCTGGACATTGCTCCAGATCACTGTGAGGAAATGATACCAGCATAGGTTTGTAATTTGTCTAGTTTCTCATAGAGGTGTCAGAAACATGTTATTGATGGGAAGATAATCATCCTTCAAAATCTTATATTAATATAAAATCATTAGCTTCCCAAACAATTAAAAACAGAGCTTATAAGAGAGAATGTCAGGTGACTTTAATATCAGAAAATATCTTCTCAACCTGTCTTATAAGAGACACCAGCTGCCTTATGTAGAGGGGGCTTTTGAGAAAGGTGAGGGAGAAATATTTGACCTGTAGTGATAGGACAAGGGCTAACATACTTAGCTAAAAAGAAGGTAGATTTAGATAAGAGATAAGGAAAGAGATTCTTTAATGGTGGGACAGTGGAATAGATTGCCAAGAGACATTGTGGATGGAGCATTTCTGGAGGAGTTCAATGCCAGGTTGAATGGGGCTTTGAGCAACCTGGTCTTCTAAAAGGTATCCCTGCCCATGGAATAGCATTGTATTATATGATTATTAAAGATCTCTTCCAACACCAATTACTCTATGATTCTATAGCAACTAATGGTCTTTGGCACTTGTAAGCAGTTCCTGGTGCTTTGTCTGTGCGGTGCCAGCCAGGCTTTTGTTCTAATTTTGTTCTACTCAATTTACTGAGAAATTAGAGTTCCTAGTTTACACTTTCAGAAGGGATATTTGTTTTGAATATTTGTTGAAAATTATCCATGTATAGTCTATAAACTAATTCTTCCTCATGACTTAAAAAATATTTAATAGAAACTAGAAATTGTCTTATCCCTGCTGAAATCACTAGGACTTCTCAACAGAGCAATGTTAAAACTTGCTGATTTTAGATATCTTTATTGAAGACAACTGATTTGTCAAACCTAGCTTGTCACTTAAACAGTTAGGAAAGAAAATTAACAATTTGTAAATAAACAAAAAGCAGCTGTGTTCTTGTTCACACTTGTTTATCATTGGATAATTGAGATAATACAACCACAGGAAAAAAAGTATGTGACTGTAAAGGCTTATGAAACCTTAATTCTCTGTTACAAATTGGTAGTTTCTTGGGTTTTCTACTGTACATTTCTTTTTCTGTTATATATCTATATCTGTATATATCTGTGTGTGTCTGTGTACGTATATATACATAATACATATATATATGTGTGTATATAAATATAAATATATATATATACTCCTACATTATAATAAGTTGTGAAAAATCGTCTTTAATACAGTGGCTTGAAGGGAGCTTTGACCTTGCACATCATTGCTTATCAAAGCATACCCAAAGCTGACAAAACTCATAATTTCCTGCTCTGTCAATGTTTGTTTGGAGCGTGGTTTCATGAGAGTCTCGTGCACCTTGGGCCAAAGGGCATTACTGGAAATGTACCCTCCCTTGCACTTTGAGTCGCTGTTGAGTGTGATTAACACAGTTTAGCACAAGGGCTCCAAAGGGGACCTTCTGAGTTACACTCCTTGGGTCTTGAGTCACTTTAACAGCATGATGATGTCATGTAATCATGAAGGTGCGTTACTGTCAAAGATACTTGTTACCCCTTGATTAATTGAGAAGTGAATGTGGTTTCATTGCAAGGCACTTATCAGTACTGGTGAAGTCTGTGCTAGAATAAATGGGTGGGAGCATTTTTATTATGTTTTGTGTCCTTTTTTGCTATAAGGGAGTTTTGGAATTCAGATGGCAAATATGTTTTTAGTGTGCAGCTTATTTCAATTATATGGCATGTCTGCTTGGGGAGAAGGGATGGTTGGTTGTGCTATATGTCTGATACAGATATATGTTTGTTTTGTTTTTTTTTTTTTAAGGAGCAAGAATAACTTGATTTTGGAAGGGAGAAGAAATAAAGATACTCTGACTTTAAAAATCAATATGTCTTGTAGGGCTGGCACACACAAGACTTAAAATATCCTTCAAAAAATGCAGCCAGTGCAAATATTCTTGGTGAGAGAGTGAATTTTGGGTCAAATGAAACAATGTGAAGAATTTAATTTTAAAAACTAATTTAATTTTTGATTCAGAAGAGCTGATGCATTATCTTTCAGTGCTTTAACCTGCCCTCAGGCTAGCCACCTGTCTTCTTGGAAACTAGGGTAGCATCTGGGTACTAACTTACAGCAAGGCTCTACTTTAGTAGTGCAAGACCAGGACTATAGATGTAATAAGCATTTTGATGACTCATTTTAACATGATGAAGTCCTTTTATAGTTCCTCCTTCTGTATCTCATTCTTAAAATCCTCTGTGCTATCTTAAGTGGTCTCTCTTGCTTATTTTCATGAGCCTCTGAACAGGTCTCTCTTTCCTGCTCAGTTGGTTGGCCTTGCTGACAGATTTACTGGGTACTTTGAAAGGGTTGTCGCTAATGCCCTTGCTCTGTGTGTGTCCAGTAAGGAGCCTGGGAAACATGTGATTATGGGCAGCAGCTGTATATTTTCTGTTTCTCTGTGAGCAAGGGTCCATTTTATTTCACTCTCTATTTAGGAAGTCTGTTCTATTCCCTCCCTTAATCCATCATCCATCTACCCAAAGATTCTTGCAGGTTTTTGAAATTCTGGCCATTGAAAAATATGTTCTTTATAAGCCTTTTGTGCTGATGTGTTACTATGTTTTTACTACTTGAGATGCCAGTGTGGGTGGCATAGTAATTGATGGCATTTTAGGGTCACTGTGGTGGCAGAACATTTGGGTAATATTGGTTGTTTTAGGTGAAATCTTAGTGGTTACTGGGTACCATCCTGATTTTCCTGACCTTCTGCCAGCAGTGTCCTCTGTTTCTGTGTTTGGCATTTAACTAGTGTATTTTCACTTTTCTCTAAAGTGAGATCCAGGGATGGGGCTGGAGACATGACAAAGAAATATGTTTAAAGGTCTAGGTTAAAATGTTTGGTATTCTCAGTGCCTGAGGGGTAGAAACATAGATGGCCCAAACCAGGCTTCATGCTGACATAGAAGTACGGAGATGACTCCTGTTCACCATGACATTGCAGTGATAGAGGACTTGCAAATTTAACAAAACAATTTGGTCTATGCAGAATGTACAGCAGTACTTCTGTACTTGTGTTTACAGTTGTTTAGCCTGTGGTACATCTGTCTTCAAGTGTCTTTGCAGCTACATGAAAAAAAGGATGTTAAAGTATTAAAATCAAGCAATTGAAAGTTAAAAGATGCTCCAATTTGGGCTTTTGTTCAATCTTAATCCAGCATTCTTGTTCATATGCATTTTGGAAGGGATTTATTTATGACATCATATTCAATGTTTCTGTGGTGCACTCCATGGAATGTGCTTATGAAAACACAAATGATCCCGTACTCGCACTTCTGCTTACGTGTATGGATACACTTGAAATATCACTATTTAGCTAGTACTGACTTCTTATCCTGCTGCTGTTGAAAACTGGGGAAGAACTCTCTCTGCATGGATAGAATGCAGAGAAAGGGATGTGCAGATTGCTCACAACTCATCAGCACAGCCACTAGTTTAGGCTGAGTTTGTAAAATTGTCTTGAAGGGAATTGAAATTTATTTTCAGTATGGGTTTATTACAATTCTTATCTTGTTTGTACCTCTATGCTGAAAGGAATATAGGGTGGAATGTATAAAATAACAATTCCTCTTCAGGTAATCGGAATCCTTACATAGTGAATCACAAATATACTGTGTGCCCACAATGTTGTCTTGCATCAAAGAAGGTTGTTCTCTGTAATATACTTCTGTGTAATTTGTTTGCTGCTCCATTGAGGACCAATGTATTATTTGTTGGATATTCCTTACTCTATCCAATTTTTTTCCTAAAGAAAACCAGACAAAGTCCAGAGATGATGTAAACAACTGGAACAACCTGAAGAACGTTTGTATTCTGAAGACTTTGTTTAGTCTAAAGAAGATTGTGGAGGGACCTGATGACGTACCTAAAATATGTCCAAGGCTGCAGCATATATTCCATGTTCACTGAGTAGCCTGAAGTGTTGGCCAAGCTAGATATTAGGAAAAATATTTTAACAATCAGAATCTGTAGAGAATCCATCACTGGCACTTTTAAAGTTTAGACAAACAGAAATAGTGTAGGTATGTCTAGTTCATCCTGGAAGGAGATTTAGGTGATGCCTTGAGTACAGAAGTAATGCCTCCAGCACAGCCACTAGTGACTCTACAATAATTTTTCCAGCTGAATCAAATCCCTGTCTTTTATTGTACTGACCTCAGTGGTCTTGGTTTTGTTTAGAATCTGAATACAGTAAGATTTGATATAGTGTTCTACCTCGTGAGTCACCCTCAGTGGTTTCACAGAGGTGTAACTCTGTTCCATCAAAATCTATTGAAATGCCTTCTAGACCCTGTCTAATCTGATTCTGGCTAGGAACGCTTCAGGTCCTTCACTGAGCAATTGTGAGTCAGGCAACAAGGAGGAATTTTGCTGAGATCATAATGGTTTTACCTTTTGGGAGAGAAAGTTGTTCAGCCTCCCCCTGCATTCTTGCTTTCCCACCACACAGACAATGACAGTTTTCCCAATCAATTGAAAGACCAGGAGCCCAGAGGGGGAAGCACTGAGGTGCACTGAATGGAGCACTGAGAAAGACCATCACTGACTTGGTTTCAGAAGCAGTAGAACTCTGAGGAGCCTTATGTTATTTGTACCCATTTTGAAGAGCTAGACAGGTGTGGAAAAATGTCAATCGCAAACCACAAAGTTTGGTGAACACAGGAAATAACTGCTTTTTGAGTCTGAGATAAAGAGACTGAAGAGACTGACATTGAACCACACACCTGGTCACCCTCAAAGAGCAGTACCTCATGCATCTACTTTCACCAGACCCTTCATGTTTCTCAGTTTACTAGAAGTATATTTTTGAGTGTTGTTCTGCTACCCCACTGTTACTGCTCTTCAGATCACATTTCTCAGAATTTTTGACTCCTTTTAGCTCATCTGTAGGGGATGCCTATGGAAAAGGAATTCAAAAATCAAGGGAAAAAAGCAATGATTTATGAATGATGACTTGATATTTTTCTTTCTGTCTCAAGATCCTTTTATCTGCTTGCCAGACTACAGCATACTGTGTAGCATTTAAGTAAATACACAGAAAATCCACAGAGGAGAAAAGTGTATATGGAGAAGCAGGGATGGGCTGAGGAGGAGTTGTGTGAAAGGAAGAACAGTCTTCCTCAGAAGAGTCTCATGAAACCTACATCAAGTTAAAACTATAAACTTTGTTTAGCCTGAGCTATAGTCAATAAAAGGCAGGTGGTGCTTTACTGCTGAACAGCCGATACAATGTGAGCTGTGTTTTGGCCAGTGCATTCTGCGCGTGTCAGTTTCAGATGGTGTTGGTTTCGATTACCTCAGTTTTGTTGACCTTATGCAATTATCACAGTGAAAGTCCTGAGACAGCTGTAGGAATTGATGACCTCTGAGAATTGCTGATGGTTCCTTGAACTTAGGAGTTTGCCCAAGCAGTAATGCCATTCTCAGTTGTGAATGAATGCCAAGAGTCAGCATCCATGTAATGGCAACAATGAAATCCTGTGCACACCAATTAAGCACTTGCTAATGCTAAGATCTGTCTAATCAGGGCTTGTTTTTAGATTCCAAATGATACTTGCAAAGAACAAAATAGAAATTAATTCTGAGAGCTTCATGGAAAATCTCTGTACCAAGATTTTAGTTCAGTTGAACAGATAAACATGTGACTCACGACAGGGCTGACTGATGTAAAAATTATATGAACAATATGAACACTGTAAAATAAAGGAGGGCTTAAGGACAAAATTCCTAAATCTGAAAACTCTCCTACTCTAAACAGTTTTTCTCTTTGTAGCTGCTTCATCAACTTTCTGTTTTTAGGACCTGTTTTTACTCATCCTTGAAAATTGATACATGTAATAAATAATTAAAAGTCATAACATTTAGGAAAATATGTTGAATCACAATATCATATTCTAAAATGGAATAAGTCTAAGGTTTGTACTGTATCTAATTATTTCTCCACTTTTATTCTGCAGCCTTTGGAAGTTTATGATAGCTACTAGTCTGAATTGCCCTGTAAGTTGCAGGAATGACATGTAACATTTTGGCAACACCTCCTAACCAATTGTGAAAATTTCAACAGAATTATGGATTTATTAACTTCTGACCATGAATTTGGTCTGACTATTTAGCTGGGATGTCAGCATATGCATGTTACGTACATAAGTTCTTTAGTTATCAGTAATCTAAATAAGATATGAACAACTGTAATTTTTCTAGTCATCGTGATAGTGAAATATTACAACTGCCATCTGGTAGAAGGATGGGGGAAAAGAAAAATACTTTAAAGGCCATAGATTTTTTTTTTTTCTTCACAATGTGCATCAACTTGTATTATCCCATACCATTCCTGTGGGTTGGCCCATAGGCTGGGAGAACTACATAAGAATCATGGCATACTTATCCAAAGAGGGGCAGAATTTTAACAGCCTCAGTTCTCCAGTCTAGCTGATGCCATGCCTGTATAAAAGAGTGAGTGTTTCAGATATGTGCTTAAAGAGTGCAAGGGCAATGAGTGGGTCAGGTCACGTAGCAACAGTACTGGTTTATGATATTTAAAGGATGCATGATGTTAGAGTTCAAAAGGCAAGTAGAAGAAATGTTTGTTTTTGCACTGTCTCTTTTGGCAGGGACTAATATCATAACTATTGTAGTTTTATGCCAATAGATTAATATCAAGGAAGTTAAGCAATAGACATACCAATGGCTCTTGCAAGCTACATTGAACAGGATTAAAATTAACTTCACAGCTGGGCATAATATACAATTTGGTCACAATAACAAATTAGGCTTTGACAGGAGTCCAGCAGTGTTCATGGCACATGGTAGAAAGTATTGAATCACATTTATATAAGACCTGACTTGGCACCTGGGAACATTTCAGTCTGTTCACAACCTGTTTTACACAACTAAGGGCTGGAGTCAATCACTCACTCTGAGCAGCAGGTAGGAGGCTTATGAAGTTTCTTGACAAACGATGCTTAGCATATAAGAGATTTCCATAAATTCCCAGGAAGATGGTGCAATTCTTGGGGATTACTAAAGAAACAAACCATAACTAACTCATTATTTTCCCTGAGCAGGATGCAGTATTTGAGTGAGAGAGTAATTGGGGAAATACCATTTGTATTTGTCCTCCTCTTTTTCTTTTCTGTGCATCTGCTTATGGTGACTGTTGTGGCTGCTGTGGGTCTGCCTTTGAATACTGTGGTCATTTGCCAAAATTCTCAGCCTCTTCTGAGATATAGGTTGAACTTTAATATGGCCATGTGTCATTATGTATGTCATTCAGGTTATACTCTGATATCCTCCATTGCTTCTCCATTTCCCTCTGTGTGCCAGCAAAGCCACAATTTGCGGATGGAGAGGACTCCTGGAGCCCTTCTGTGCTCGCCAGGGAGACCAACTGTGTAACGCATTGGCAGGATCTGCAGGTTTGGCCGGACAAGAACCCACAACAGTGGGCAGTAAAGATTACCATTTGAGAGAGATGCTGGCACTTTATAACTTTGCAGAATTCCCTGCATCAAAAGTTTTCTGTGGAAGAATAGAGCAGGTCTGTGTACAGACTGCTGCCTTGTGATATACCTTCCTTGAAACAGTTATTGTTGGGTGTGGCTTCGGGATGGGCAAATAAGAAAGGCTGAGGGAGAAATGAAATCTCTGAACCCATGTATCTACCAGTTCTCTAAAATGGAAGAGATGTGTCTGTTTGGTTTGTGCATCTATGGTCTTTTCATAGTTTTGGTGTCATCCCTCTCTCTAACTCCAGTAAATGCTGTTTCACCATAATTCAGGTGAGCGGATAAATCTTTTGGGAATTCTTTTCATCATTGTCATTAAGATGAAGGGGGGCTGCTTTTGTCCTACTTAGGGATTGTTTATTAAAATAATAATGTGGAGATTGGAACTATTTCCATAATTATTTTATCAGTGGGGTTGTGGTCTATCTAGATGCAGAGCCCAATGTCCACAATGAAATTCATTTAATGGAACAAGTGTGTCAGTTGTCCAGGATGCCTGAAAATTATTTGGAAATTCCCAGTACTAAGAAGGATGTGAGGAGGAGATCCACGCAGCTGTGCTGAGTCACAGGCTTTCCACACAGGCATCCTGTCTGTTCTCACCGTGTTTGTTCAGTGTGGCAGGATACACCCTTATCCCCTCCCAGTGTCTCAACCCACCTCCCACTGTCTGCACAATCAGGGAAAAACCACAAACACTTTATCATATTCAATACTGTTGATTGGCCCCAAATTGAAGCCTGCCACAGTATTAAAAAAAGCTAGTGTTACGACAAAAAATAATTTTATTATAAATGGTATAACTTCTTTTTAAGTTTAATGAACAACATAGTAATTATTATCATTCATATTTAGAAAAATACTGTTTTCTTCTGCTTGGCTGAAATTTTTCTAACTTTTAAATTGCAGATACATAACGTGTGTGTCTTAGATGTAATACGTTCTAGACGCTGCTTATGAAAGTGCTTTGTCAATGCGTATTTAGAAGCAAAGTGCTTCTAAAGAAGCACAGAGCTGCTAGGATTTGCAGATTATTTGCTGCATGTGCAGAGCAGTCACTTTCACCACTGAAGAGCTGAAAATGAAAACTGTCAGAGGATGAGAAGGATAGAAAACTTCCATCTGTACTGCTGCAGGAGGACCACGTAGGAATGTCATACCTCCAGATGCCACATTGTCCCTGGTTCTGCCCTGACTTCCTTTGGAGTGGCAGGGAGAAGTGAACCCACGGAGAACTGTACACCAACAACACTGCCCTAATCATCTGAGCACAGCACAGCAGTACTGGAGCCCACCACAAATGTGGGACTAGTGCTGCAAGGCACAGAATTAGGAAACATTTTCCTTTTCTCCTCTTTCTACCTGAAACTGTTAAATGTCTTTGGGGGTTGCACAGGGAGGAAGCAGGACTTGGATTGCTAATCAGCCCCCAGTGCAAGGAGCAAGCAGTTAATTCCTTCAGGAGGGATGAAATAGTTTCTTCTGACAGTTGTATTTATTCTGGTTGCACTGGGTCGTACCAGTCCAGGCAATTTTTGCTACTTTGGTTGCTAGGTGACTATGTGAAGTGAGATGTTTCACCCCAAGATGCAGGCATAAGAGCATTCAGCAGGAGCCTGTCTTCACCAGCTTCTTGTGAGGGAGAATCTTGTTTTTTTGATGGCCTGTTGTTTCCGTTTCTCAGGTAGTGGTGTACTTGGCACAAGCCAGGGTCTGTTACAGAGACTTCACATCCCTGCTTCTGCCAAGGTTCTAGTTCAGTATCCACTGCAAGTCTGGGCTTAGCTTCAGCAGGCACAGTTGCTTCTGAGACCCTCTTTCTCTCAAAATCACAGAATGGGTCAGGTTGGAAGGGACCCCAGTGCGTCATGTCATCCAACCTCCCTGCTCCAGCAGGGTCATCCCAGAGCACATGGCACAGGATTGTGTCCAGATGGTTCTTGAATATCTCCAGTGAAATTCTCCATACCCTCTCTGGTCAATCTGTTTCGGTGTCTGGTTACCTGCCCAGTAAAGAAGTTCTTGCTCATGTTCAGGTGGAACTTCCTGTGCATCATGTCTGCTCATTGCTTCTTGTCCTACTGCCTGGTACTATTTCTGTTGTGCTTAAGCAACTAAGCTCACAATTCTGGCTCTTGATAGTGAGGAGTTGTTTTCCCCTTTTTCTTCCTCTCTTCCAGTTAAGGATTGCTGCAGCAGGGTGAGGTCAGATGTCTCCTGCCAGTTTGCTTCACCACTGGGGGAAGGTCCCTGATGAACTCACACCCACCAGCTTCCTTTGCTAAATCCAAGTAACCTTTTAATACTACATTTAATAATTTTATATTGAAACAATATGATCTTACCTCTGTATAGTCTTTTAACAGTCAAGAATTATCTTTTTGAAAAACAGCATAAAAGACTACAGTATAGGAGCAGCAGTACTTGGAGCTTAGCTCCCTACAAGTTCTGCATGGTTGTTACAGCTATTCAGTATATTAGCTGTCGTCACTGGGTTTGATGGCAAATTAACTGGGCACATGGCTGTGGGAATTAAGAATGTCTAAATGTTTCACAAATATTTGCTCAGTGAAAAGTATATTCCCAGGGCTGCAAATGTTAATTCTGAGTATATAATTCAACATATCACTTGATGCTGGAAGCTTCAACACTAGCCTTATTGCTGTGCATTTTCTGTGCAATGCTTTTCTACCTACCTAGCAATCTGTGGTTCCAGGGATTTGAAATAAAGAAAATGCTGGATGTTATTCTGCCCAGTGTGTTTAGCCTTGTTGAGACTCTAGCAGAAAAGCTGGTTGGTCTGGTTTTTCTAGGATCGAGTCATAACTGTATTGCCTTTCCTGATCTGATGAAAGATAGGGTTTTTTTTATATGCATATTGTGGTGTACCCATTAAAATAATTAAAATATCATTAATTTACCTCTACCTGTATAGAAAAGTTACATTAAAAATATATAAGTAATATGTAATTAAATATTCAGTACTGGTCATAGGAGAATACAATGAAGTATTGTATGAAGATCAGAAGGATTTATGAAAAGTAATTAGGTGGTTCAGGTAAAAACCTGTTCCAAAGAGATAAAACTCTTGGTATTTGGCTTCCAACTCCCTGCAAAGAAAGTAGTCTTGTTCCTGCCAGCCTCCCACATCGGGCAGAGCAGCAGGAGGCTGCCTCAGTGAGCTTGGACTTCTGGATGAACTGCAGGCAAGGCTGTCCCTGCTGGAACAAACTAGCTTCCTTCGGCCTTAATGGGAGTTACAAATACACTCTTGTGGAAGATTTGTGTGAATGGAGCTGAGGAAGAACACGTCTGGCTGTTTCTGCTCTGTAAAAGCCTGACACTAAAGCAGACACCCTGACTGCTAAGAGAAAAAACTGCCCCAAAATAGCAGTATGCTTTGGAGTGTCCTTACTGCAGGCACTGAGTTAGGGCCCTCTATGCCCAAGGGCTTAGCAGGAAGCTCCTGAATGTAAAGGTGCAGCCTGCTCCACACTGAGAGACATCAGCTCTCTAATCCAGATGATACTGATTCTACTTTACCATTTGATGTGGCAATAAAAAGTTCTTCCTTGCTCTTAACCCGCTTCTCCCCAGAGAAACAGAAGGAAGAGAAACACTGCCCTTTTTTACCCATTACCTTGAGGACTGAGATGTGTAAAGGGGATTTCAACTCAGATATCTCTTCATCCTAAGCAGCACTCCTATCACCAAGTTAAAAAGTACTGTAACATTTGGAACTTTTGCATTCTATTTATTAAGAGTGACCTGGCAGGATGTGACCTAATGCCACAAAATCTTCAAAAATGTGAAATAAAAATATGAAGGGTCATTCCCTACATGCTTTCCACATTCTCAATATCTACAGCATTCTCAATATCTACATTAAAGTGAACAATTTAAGCATGCAGCAAAACTTTACAAAAATATCAGGTTCATCCCTGACAGCAATGAATTCCCCTATTTTATTACTGGCTTTGTAACATAATGGCAAACATGACATCCCCAGATGGTACCAGTCTTTAGATTGCTTTTTCATGGAGCTGTAAAATAACACTTGCCATTCCTTTTAACTAGTATATATTTTCCCTTTTTTTTAGGCCTCTCCCTTTAGTTCCCAAAACACTACCACGTACCAGACAATTGGAAAAAACCCACAGATCTATTCAAAACTAGACAGTGGTAACAGCATGTCTGTAGTTGAGTTAAAAAGAAGCTGTTGATAGTCACCATCCAGGTTGATACTATTTTGGAAATAATAAACATAGTTTATTGTCTGTATTTTTAATCATTATTAATCATTAATTGATTTATTTGTAATCAATTGTTGTCTGTACTTTTAGCCATTAGAATATATGCAAGTTGCATTTTAAAAAGATTTTTACTTCTTCTGGGAAAATCTGGAAAAGCTTTCTTTTTTTAATTTTACATAAACGCTGGATTCTCACTGTAACTAAGTTCAGTGTTAAAACTTTAAGAAAATACAGTCATTATAATCCTCATAATAAAATCTCTTGGATAGTAATTATCAGCTCTTTAGGGCAAGGATTGCATAGTGGCTTACTCAGAGGATGAACTGTTCGCGCTTGCTTTCTGTAGGTGCTATCAAAATATACGTTCAACTCACTTACTTTTAAGGAAAAACCCATCCTGAAGTGATGAAATGAGGAGGTAGCCTGGAGTGATGCCAGTGTGTGCTGATGTCAACACTGAGCTGTTGGCACAGGAGCTCACTGTGCATGAAAGGCAACAAGGATATACATCACTGCCTATGCCTTTTTCTTTTGTGTTTTCTGTTCCCCACCCATGTGTAAGTGTTAGAGTAAAATGAGTCGGATAATACTATGCCATGTCTGGCCTTCCACAGGACACAGGATCCCTTCCCCACTGGGCAGTGCCAAAAGAAAGGATTTGATGTCTCTGTTCACCTTGTGAGCCTGTGCCAAGGATACTATCTGCATCCTCCGATGACTTTCAGCAGTCAAATCGACATGTTATGAGCTGAAAGATGGGCTGCTGGAAAAGAAGACCAGCTTTGGTGAATTCACACACAAAAAAAAGAATTTAAAAACTTGGGATGAGGGGTAGGAAACTCAAGAAGACCATAAAGATTCCAGGAGGATGTGCAAAGAGAAAACTATAAGAGCCAAAGTACTGCCAAAAAATACAATACAAAATATTTTTATAAATACATTGACTCCAAAAGGCGGTGTAAGGAGAATCTCCATCCTTTTTTAGATGTGGGACCAAGCAGTGACAAAGGAAGATAAAAAGGCTGAGGTACTTAAGTGCCTTCTGTTCTTCAGAATGAAGCAAAATGAAAGAGCAGAGTGAAGCTCCCATAATCCAAGGGGAAATAGTAACTTGCTATACCTCTTATACACAAGTCTATGGGGCTGGGTGGGATCTACCCAAGGGTACTGAAGGAGCTGCTGCAAATGCTCACCAAGCCACTTTGCATCATGTATCAACAGTCCTGGCTAACTGGGGAGGTCCCAGTTGGCTGGATGCTGGTGCAAGAAGGGCTGGAAGGAGGATCCACAGAACTGGCTGTGGTCAGACCTTGGGAAGGTCATAGAGCAGGTCATCCTGAGTCTCAGCACCCAACCAGTAAGGATTTGTGAAAGGCAGGTCCTGCTTGAGCAACTGATCTCCTTATATGACAAGGTGGCACACTTGATGGATAAAGGAAAGGCTGTGTATGCTTTCTGCGTATATCTTTAAAAAGCCTTTGGCCATTTCCCACAGCATTCTTCCAGAGAAACCATCTGCTCAGGGCTTGGATGAATGTTTTCTGGGTAAAAAAACAGCTGGATAGTAAAGACCAGAGAGTGGCAGTGAATGGAGTTACATCCAGCTGGCAGCTGGTGACCATTGCTGTTCCCCAGGGCTCAGTATTAGGGCAAGCCCTGTTTAATATATTCCTTCATGATCTGGATGATGGGATTGAGTGCACCCTCAGTTAATTCAGAGGTGACACCAAGCTGGATGGGAGTGTTGATCTGCTGGAGGGCAGGAAGGCTCTACAGAGGGATCTGGACAGGCTGGACCATGGGCCAGGGCCAGTGGGGTGAGGTTCAGCAAGGCCCAGTGCTGGGTCCTGCCCTTGGGTCACAGCAGCCCCAGGCAGTGCCACAGGCTGGGGCAGAGTGGCTGGAAAGGCCCTGGGGGTGCTGGTGACAGCCGCTGGACATGAGCCAGGGTGTGCCCAGGTGGCCAAGAGGGCCAATGGCATCCTGGCCTGGCTCAGCAATGGTGTGGCCAGCAGGGCCAGGGCAGGGATTGTCCCCCTGTCCTGGGCACTGGGGAGGCCACACCTCAAATATAGTGTTTTCATTTTTGGGACCCTCACAAAAGGAAAGACACTGAGGTGCTGAAGCGGGTCCAGAGAAGGGCAGTGGAGCTGGTGGAGGGTCTGGAGCACAAGTCCTGTGAGGAATAGCTGAGGGAGCTGGGGATGTGTAGTCTGGAGAAGAGACCTTATTGCTCTCTACAAATACCTGAGAGTGTAGCATGGTGGCAATCAGTCTTTTCTTCCAAGTAACAAGTGTCAGAATCAGAAGCAATGGCCTCAAGTTGCATCAGGAGAAATTAAATATTTGGAAATGGTTATTCACAAAAATGTTGTCAAGCATTGGGACAGGCTGCCCAGGGAAGTGGTGGAATCACCATCCACGAAGTGTTCCCATGTGGATGTGGCACTCTGGGACATGGTTTAGTGGTGAACTTGACAATGTTAGGTTAACAGTTGGGCATGATCGAAAAGGTCATTTCTGATTTAAATGATTCTGTGATAGGCAGTCCTTTTAGTTCTATTTGTAAATTCTCAGAATTAAAAGAACAATAATTTGTCATTAGTGTTGTTCTTCAGAATGGTTTATTATCTCACTGTTTTTGTTGTAATAAGTGTAAGGTTCCAGTAGAGATAATAGGAACCTTGCATATTAGATATACTAAACTGAACTCTGACCTGGAGAGAGGCACTGCAAGATTTGTGCATTTAAATAGGAGGAGAGTCTGTCAGTGATGCTAATTGAGTAACCTGAAAAAGCTGCACTTTCACATATGTTTAAAAGCAGACCTTCAGTAGGTGAAAGGATCTCTTCAGTCCTGCCCTAGACTGAAAAGAAGGCGAAAAGAACAGAAAATCCCTTGAATGCTAGTGAAATCTAATGAAAGGGTGAAAATCTCATGGTTATTAATGATTGCCATATCCTCAATTTAGATCAAAAGATAATTTTTTTAATGAACGGGTAGAGGGTGTTTCTATACTGTCAACTTTTCCCAGCCCTGCTTATTTATGGAGTCATAACACTGTGACAAAATGCACAGCAAGAATAACATGCAGAAGGAAGTAATCTGCCAAATGGCTTAGTGTTTGGATGGTTATGAAGTCATGCGTCCTACCTGGCACTGAATTTTACAGTAGCTATTATGGAGTGAGTGTTGCCAACAGTTTTAGCAATTCATTGTGCTGAATCTCACTGAAATTCCACAGTGTAATAACTTGCCTTTAATTAAAGAAACAGTTATACTACTACACCTTACACACAAGCCCATGATATTAAAATCAAGACGCATGCAGAATATATTGGCAGTGGCTCCAGCAGAAACCACAGCAACAAAGCCTAAAAAACTTTTCCTGGATAGAGCTCTGACTATACAACAAAAGGAGCTATTAGCAGAGAGAGATAGCCCTGCTACTCTCTATCTAATGTCTTAATTCTTTGTGTGATTAAAATTTGTAGTGCAATGAACAGAACTGCTACAGTAAACATCCAGCTGTGTAATTTGTACCTTTGAAAGAGTTGTTGAGAGAAAGCTCTCAGCTAGGTATGAGAAGGAGAGCACACCGATTATGTGGATGATTATGATTAGATTTATTGCTGATACAATAATATTGCCAGGGAAGTACAACTAAATAACCACCATCTACTGCAATACTGGCATCTACTGCAATAGATTATAGTATCATCAGGTCATTGTCCCTCCTGTTGAGTCACAGGCTTCAGTGAGACCCCCTTGCTTTCTACATTTCTCAGGGAAGTCGAGGTGCAGCTAGGTTGACTCAGTCTAAGATGTGTCAACAGTTGATCTCTAAAGTGCTATAATATAAGCACGTTTGGCTTGAAATATATAGGTTTAGAGTCTTTGGCCTTGCAGAAGTCACAATTACAAAGCAACAAAGCATCTATGTTGCTACTTTAGGATTTCATGTCTGTGTGGTAGTGCTTTGTACTCACCCTCCAAAAGTGACTGTTCCTTTCAGGCATCCTTGCAGGGAAGGGGTCCACCCTGAAGCTGCCTGCAACATCAGTAGACAAGTTTGCCCAGTTGGCCTAGCTTCCATCAACACTTTATCCTTATGCAGGTTGATATGCACCAAAGTCAATTGAAAGCACCTCAGCTTCCCCATCTCTGGAATACATTAATTATACAATCATCCAGACAGTTCTTCCTGCAATACCAGCCTGGTGCTTTTATCTTAGGACAAACCACATTGACCACTAGAGGGAAAGCGGTGTGGTAGGGAAGGACACACGTGAAGATCTGATTGTTTTTCTTCACCACCACACTGAACTGCTTGCAACACTCAATAGGATTTTAGAATAAGCAGTAAATGGACTACATGCTGAAAGTTGGTTATAAAACCAGGGCTGTGATAGCAAGCTGTACTGGCCGTGACACAAATGAAGATGCCCTTACTATGCTTCAATCAAAATATGTTACAAGTATACTAGGTTCTTGTCCAATACAGTAGGCAAGAGTAAAAAAACTCTCAAATCAATGTCTTAGAAAGGACAGCAATGCTATTTGTCCCTACCTTTGTCCCAAAACATTTGTTGAAGGAGTTTAAGGAGCCACCATGACCTGCAAGGACTCACTCATGATATTTTAATTTTGTTTATAAAATGAGCTCCAGATGTTTTTCTATGTAGAATTTGTTCCCATTGAACTATACTGAAAGATCATCTTTGAAAATGTCATGCTTTTGTTGCACGTAGTTTCACTGCTGCAGACTGTAACTTGTGGTTTGCTAGAGAAGCCCTGGGTTTAGGCTGTGGGGCTGGATGTTGTGATCAGTGTCATTATGAACAGTGATTGACTCTGGTTTTATGGCTCAGAAAATATCTGCTTCTCTATGTGAGGAAGGAATACAGGAAATGCCTGCTTGAGAATGCTGTTGTTGTAGTGACAGCAATAAATTAAAATAAAACTGATAAATGACTAATACATACATATGTCATGCAGGGCAGGGAGCTGTCAGGGTGGGTTCCTATCTTGCATACACTCCAGAGTGGCTGTGCTTTGTGCATTAGCAGTGTTTGATATGATTGCTCTATAACCTCACATGCTTGCAGGTCCCACGCCAGCAGAGAGACTTTTCCAGTTCATTAACCCAAGGGTAATGCCATCTCTTGTTCCATGGTCCCACTCTCCTCACATAAGGCTTTCCTCCTACTCCTCCCCTGTTAGGAGCAAAGTAACTCTGGGCTGTTTGTATATTGCTTATGCAGGAGGAAGAAATGAAAGAAAGCTGGAGACCGCTAGTTGCTTTTCTTTAGCACCATGGCCAAGAGAGGTTATTCCTCAGTCAACACAAACTCCTGGATTAGCTTACTCAAGGTCACTCAAATTGGCAAACCCACAAAATTTTAGGTGGGAGAAGCATGTGTGCTGATTCATTAAGCTAAGTCTTGTTTCTTTCACCAGAGGCAGCTAAATCTTAGAAGCTGTGCCTGGCTTGTGGCACAATCAAGACTAGTACCTGCCTATTAATGAGGGCAGCAAAAATTCCTGCCCTGCATATGCTAGAGGAATCCCAGGCTTTGCTTGGCACAGGCAGTCTCAGGCACAGCTGTTCCCATTCTTGGGGCCAGAGGCTAGGCAAGCTCCTAAGCTCCACAGAAACAGGAGGGAGAGCCTTGCTTGCTGCATGTCCTAGAGTTTGTATGCTGCTGCATGTGAGCTCAGACTTCAGCAGATGGAGGTAGGCGGATGTTGATTCATCCTTCCTGCCTCTCCTCCTCCTCCTCAATTTGGGTGTGCAGCTGTGCTCATGAGAGTTGGCAGGTGGAGGATCGAAAGGCCAGGAGGGTCAGGACAGCCAAGCCACATGCCACCCCAGCTGTCCCCAGGGACCTGGGGGCTGTTTGTCCCCAGTCTGAGCTTGAGGATGTGATGTGAGGCTGGGTACATGAAGCCCTCAATGTAGCTGCAAATCATCTGCTTGCTCTGCTGAGTGGATTTGCATTTCTTTGATGGTTTTCAAAATCATTAAAATTAAAGAAAATCTAAAATCCCATTTAGATTCCAGTATTGCTATCCAGCCACTACAGGTACCTCCCTCCCTTGAGCATCTCACAAAGCATGCAGAAGATGAAAAGAAGAGACCATCAATATAGTTGTAGAGTTTCCCATATATTCATAATAAAACTATAACCCTCATCATGTGGGCAATGCTTTTACAGTCCTTAGATTAGCCCCAGTGTAAAAAATAGCCCTGAACAGAGAAGTGGCTTTTTCTCGAGTGGCTGTTCTTTGCTCAGTTTGTTTCTTATGTTCTGGTCTGTAAAGGGGGGTGAGGAAATTAAAACCTAAAACATTTTGTTTCATTAGAGTACGAACAGGAGATACTGTGATTAAGCAAAGACAAAATACTTTGCTCAAAATAGCAGTTGCTCTTCATGACTGATTTTCAAGTTAGAAAATATTTTCACTGCTTTCACAGATCGTGTCAGTGCACTACTAATACCAGTTCATAAAATAAGATAATAAAATATAGACATCCTGGCACAGCACCTGGTGATGTGCCGTGGCTGCTGCCATCTCAGTGCAGCCTGTGATGGGCCTGGCCTGCCCGGCTGCCCCTGGCCAGCTGTGCCATAGGCAAAAGGGTGGCAGCGACTTCTCCTTCCCAGCACCCTGCATGAAGACAGGTGTAAAACAGTGCCAGCACCGTGGTGTGCCTGCCCAGTCGTGGTGGGGCCACCTGGCCAGCAGCAGAAGCATGGTGAGTGATTCCCCGATGTGGAGCCTAGATGAGATCAACTTCTCGGCGCTGCAGGATCCTGCAGGAATCTTTGAATTGGTAGAACTTGTTGGCAATGGTACCTATGGGCAGCAGTTTTTCTTCTAGTCAGAGAAGGAAGTGAGGGAGAACAACGTGGAGACACCAAGGTAGTGGAGAAGGAGGGCAGGAAGTGCTCCAGGTGCCAGAGCCAAGATTCCTCTGCAGGTCATGGTGAGACCATGGGGAAGCAGCTGTGCCCCTGCAGCCCGTGGGGATCCATGGGGGATGCAGANTGTGGGTGAATCACCCATGTCACAACAGTTTTGTGAAGACTGTTTGCCTGTGTAAGGGACCCCACGGCATAGCAGAGAAAAGGCTCCTCTCCCTGAGTGAACAAAAGATCTTGGGCGATGAACTGACCAAAATCCCCATGCCCTCTCTCCCAGCACTGTTGGTGGGAAAGAGGGAGGGGCTGGGGTGCAAAAACGTGTTTTAAAGACTTATTTTACATCTCATTATCCTCCTCTGACTCTGTTAATAACAAATTTACCTTTTACTTTTAAATTTGAACCTGTTTTGCCCTTAGAGTGTTTTTTCCCAATTCTTAACTCATAAGCCCATGGTTAATTTTTTTTTCCCCTATCCTCTGCTCAAGTATAGCAAGAAAGAGTGAGAGAATGGCTTTTGTGAATGCATGGCATTTGGCCAATGTCAAACCACGACAGTGACTTATAGGAAAAGCATTCAAGAAAAATATCCTTGGTGTTATTCAGAAAGAGGGAGAAATATTAACACTTGAATAGGCAGTTAAAACAAGGTAGAAGTTTGGCTAGCAACATTTTCTCTCTCCTTCTCTTTGTTCTTCTCCATCTGGGACAGGAGTTCTCAGGATACATGCTTTAGGCAAGCTGTAAAGCTTTATCCACATTCAGGTTATACAATTACTTCAGTTATGCTAGCTGACCCAATTTTGGAACTTAAACTTCTTGTGTTATATACAAAATATGTCAGATGTGAATGGTATCACTTTACAAATCCACAGGTTTGCTGCAGGCAGGAAGAAATCTTCTTGGTTAGAGCATGGTGTTAGCAACACAAGGGTCATGGGTTGGATCCCTTTTTTGACCACTCACTTAAGGGTTGGACTTGATCTTTGTGGATCCCTCACAACTCAGAATACTCTGTGATTCTTCTATTTGCAACAGTATTGATGAGCAATGGAAGATCGAATAGGCAGTAAGGATTGTTTATTTTAAAAGAGTAAAGATGAGAGGAAAATCACAGGAGTGACCATATTAGAAAAGAAATACTTGAATCTCTCTGAGTTAAGTTGTTCAGTAATGACTAACTAGGTGACAAGAAACCCTGTGTGCTTTGGAAGTCGATTTCCAAGGCATCTTGCTGATGGAAAAAATGATGATGGGAACTGTGTGGGATATTGTCTTGGACAAGAAACACTCAGTGTGAAGGGAGGTTTTGGTAAACAGGACATAGTAGGGAGGTGGCAGTGACAAAATGCACCCTTCCAGAGCTGTATGCCTGTTTTCAATTAAGCACCATTCTGTGAGAAAGGAAATGTTCAGCAGCATCATTCCCATTACCAATGCCTTGTGTACCACCATATCCCCTTCCAGCAGGTACACAGGGTCTAAGTGCTCCCCACCCTCTGGAGTATAAATTGAGTAGATGGACCTGGGTGCCTGTCTGAAATAGAGAATTGAAAGGTTTGGTCTTCGGAACATAGCCTGCTTCCTACACTGCTGATGGTAAATGCTCTTTGCAGTTCGTAAGCAAAAAAATTGCATTATTGAAATACATATGTGAAGGGTGAAAAAGAGAGCATTATAAGGAACCAAAAGTGAAAAAAATTTTAGATATAATCTGGCTCTGAAAGTCTATTCAGTTATATTCCATTTCTATGTTCCCTTCCAAGGAAAGCATCTGCAAAAGAAGCCTGCCATCTGTACAGGAGTCAAAGGGAGAGACATGGCAAGCCAGTGACAGCGGGCTGCAAGCCCTGTGGGAGCGTGGACGGGGAGCCCTGTGTCCAGGCGCTGCGGCACCGACTTCACTGCTGCCCCGGGCACACCCTGCCTCATCCCTGAGGATGAGAAAACACACCTAAGAACTTCCCAAGGATTGCCGGCTCTAGTACATAATAGTATGGCACAAAATAATAGTAAAGACACCAAGCTCCTAACACAAAACCAAAATGATCCAAAGGCAAAGACGGTGACTTTCCCAGGTCTACTAAGGAATGAAGAAGAATTTGACTCAATGTTACTCACTTTTATTTTAGTGAGGGAACAGCAGGACAGACTTTTATTGTAAGTTGACATTATCAACTTTGACCTTGATGGAATTATGTTGTGTACAATGCATTTAGTGACATGTTTTAAATGTCAGACCCCTTTTGAGAAGCTTATTTAGAGGCTTCAGGCACCACTACTGGTAGCACAAAGATAGCTTTGCTGAACCTTTTTACAGGTTCTGTTTAAAATAAAGACACTTACTTTTCCAACAAAATTCCAGTATTTTTTTCACCTTTCCAAGTACACAGAGTGGTTGAGAGGGCTAATCAGTATTTCACAGTTCAGCATGATACTCAGATCTGGTTTCTAGTGGTCTCCTCACCAACAAGCCAAATTACAACAGCCATATCTAGTTATTTTAATGCTCTCTAGTGTTGACTTGGATTATTGCATGTTATTTGTTCACCCTCTCTCCCCGCTGTATTAGCAATGACTAATTATTCTAGTGTATTTCTACAGCACTTGCAAAATATCATGAAAAAGCATTTATTTGAGTCAATAATTTTAAACATGTTAGAGGTTAGATTTTTTTTTTAATTTGCTCAGCATGTTGTAAGATTAAACTGTGGTCAGATAAAAAAAAAAAGAAAATTATTTTAAAAAGGCCTTATTCAGGAATTTATGTAAATATTGTACCCAGTATGTTAGACCCTTCTCCTTCCACCAGCTCTTGGAGAGTTCCAGAGCAAAGATAGCAAAGCTGTAACTGACAATCTACTTGCTGGCTTGTGCTTTCTTTCCATTTCTGGATCCTGTCTGAAGTAAGGAGAGATCCAATGACCTGATGCAGTTTGCCTGGTGCAAAACAAACAAACTCTGCAGCCATGCTCACGTTTCTGGCTAGGGTTCACCTAAATAGGGGAGTTTACAGGCAGCAGACTGTATTTTGCCTGCAGTCAGGCTGCAGGTGTCAGGCTGTAAGGCAGGTGCATGCGCAGCATTACCTGATGCAACGCTTCTAATGAGAACATACCAATCCCTGCAAAATCCTTGCCATGCTAAATTAAGCAAATCCTCCCATGTGAAATTAGTTATACCAGTGACAGCTGGTATATGAGGTATTCTACCAACAGAAACCATGTTGATTACAAATATTGCCTCCACCAATATTGCTGTAACATGCAGCTGGCATAACTGGAAGATAAGCAAACATCTTGTGCGTGTTTAGTGCCTGACACATCCTTGTCTCCAAATGTTATATAGCACAAGCTTGTTAGCTTGCTTCCTATAGAAAAATATGCACCTTAACTTCAACATTATGGAAAAAAATGAAGGGAAGACTGAAGAGCAGAAGGTATGGGTAAAACAGCATATACATCAATGGTTTCACTTCTCTTGGTTAGATATTTACTCCTTCCTCTTCCCTCTAAAACAAACTGTTAATTTTCTTTCCCAGCTAGCAGTGGAAGGTGCAGTAAGGTATGGTTAGGTTTTCCTGTTAATTTAAGCATGTCAGTCTAAATTGGAGTACTTTCCTAGTTCAGTTTCTTCAAAAAGCTGCCACATTTTGCTTCGCTGCATGGCCATGCTCAGCACTTCATAGAATCAATTTATAGAATAGCTTGGATTGGAAAGGACCTTACAGATTGTGGTGTGGAAGAAGGGATTACAGGCAATCTTGCCCCTGATAAGTCACAGTTGTACTAATTACTGAAGAAGAGGAACTTGCTATTGATGGGCTGCAGCTGTGACTAATAAAGATAGGTGTGACTAATAAAAATATGTGTGACAAAAGGGGTGGGTTGGCTGGTCAGAGGAACCTTCTGATGAGGAGGAGCCTTCTGATGAAAAGGCCTCTGAGAGCCCTGAGGAAGAAGGAAAGATCCAAGGAGCAGAAAAAAGAATGAAACAATTCTTCTTGCTTGGTGGCAAAAAGATCTGCTGTGAGATCAGTCTGGGTCTGATGGAGTTAGAGCCTGCTGTTGGAGCCTGCAGACATAATCTAGCTAGCTAAGGCCTGTGTTCAGTCTGCAAACTAATATTTGCAGACATAGTCCAGCAGGAGATAACCAGCAGTCAGTCTGCAGTTGGACCCTGCAGTAGGAGCTTGCTGTGATCAGAGTCAGGATGGTTAAGCTATAAGGAAGAATAAACTGGGACCCTTTTCATTAAACGTCTGTGTCTTGGCTCATTTCTACTCCTAACAAGAGGTCTATTGCAACAACAGATAATCCAGTTCCACCCCCCTGCTGTGGGCAGATATTCCTTTCACACACCAGGCTGTTCAGAGTCCCACCCAAACTTAGCTTGAACACTTCCAAAGACGGAACATCCAGAACTTCTCTGCACAACTCGATTCAGTTCCTCATCAACCTCTCAGTAAATTGCTCTCTAAATCTAATATAAATCTACTCCAGTTTAAAGCCATTACCCCATATCCTATCCCTGAAGGTCCTGATAAAAGTTTCCCTGTCTTTCTTATCAACTTCCTTCAGGTCCTGAAAGGCTGCAGTAATGTCACCCTGGAGCCCTCTCCAGGCTGAACAATTCCAGCTCTCCAAGCCGGTCCTCACAGGGGAGGTGCTCTGTTCCTCTGATCATCTTCATTGCCTTCCTCTGAACCTGAGCTAAAAAGCAGTCCTCCAGTCTGTAACTCTAGGAATCACAGAGGTAATTCTTTTCAGCCAGCAAAGAATCATCAGAGTGGATGTCCATAGTTTCAAGGTGGATTTGGATTTTGCTGAAAACAAGACCATACCTAATCTGATATTAAGCAAAATGAGAACGTAACCTGAGTATGTCCATTTGTGGAATCTTAAACTTGCAAAATACATATACATATATTTTTATCACTCATGTACTTAAAATGGCACAACCTTGAGAACAAAAATCTAGAGAAACCCTGGTAATGCAATACTTAATCATGCTTAAATCCATTAAGGAACGGACACAAACCAACAAGAGATCATGGTGAGAAAGTCTCTCGCTGTCACACTGTATGCAGAAGGATTAGATCTTGTATCACTTGTGCTGAAGACAGCTTTTTTCCACTGCTGTACTTCTTGGCAGATTTCTGTGGCAAATCCTATAAACAAATTCCTATTTAATTTGATTTCCATTTTCATGTACAGTCCTAATACCTACATGCCTTTTTCTAAAACTGAATTTCTGTTATTTTTGCTTTACTGTTATTTGTATCAGAAGACTCCTCCACAAAATGAAGGTAGCTGTTGGTTAGCTAAATACCACAGCCATTTCAGTAGATATGGGGACAGTCTAAAATGTGAAAAATGTCCATGATAGCAGAGATAAAGGATATTTTCAAGTCCTAAATATATGCATGATTAACCATGTGTAAGAAAGCACATTTGGAAACTGCATAACAAGATGATGAATAGAGCTTTTCCAATGTATTTTTTGGAGAGCCATTGATTTATTGTGAAACAAAATTTTACAAATTTTTGTGAAACTAATTGTCAAAAATACCACATTCCTAACCAAAATGCCTAGCATAAGTTAGTGGTAGGAACACCAAAAACAAGCTAGCTCCAGCTGCTGGAAATTATCTCCCATGTCACACATTGCACCAAGCACTAACTGGGTTTTGGTTCCTCACATTCTGAAAGCCATACACTGTTTTGAAGTGGAATATGTTAAAATATAAAATTAAAAATTTCAGTGTCCCAAGATTAAAAAAAAATACTAAGAAAATAAGTTAATAGATAATTCTAGAATTAATAACATATAGGAGAAAAAAAAAAGCCTGGAAAGATACTTTCACTTTTTTTCAGGAACAACTGGATGGATAGAGTGATTTCATATACAAGAATTTATTCAACATGATAGATACAGTTCAAAATACTAAAATGGGATTTCTACAATAAACTGAACAACTCAAAGGATTTGTCTGAAAAATGTTTATTTGAAAAACACTCAACAACTATTATTAAGAAATTATTTTTCCCTTCTACATTAACTTATTTACATATACTATACATATTTATATATATATATATCTATGCACACACACATAAAGCGTTTTAATTTGAATTGTGTATTGCTATATTGGATCCATAAAGCTATGCATCATACAACAAAACTGGTTTAAGGTTTTGTATTTCTTGGATATAACAGTCTTCTTTTTGTCTGCAACTGTGTAAAAATTAATTATAAGACACATTATCTCAATGCATTGCTAGTAATTTCCTGTAGACACTGTTATTCACGTTAGTGGTCAATGTAGCCCTTCTACTACTAGTGGTAGACATCAACTGGCCACTGCTGTTACTACTGTTAGGATCAAAAGTATTTTTACAATTGAAGAGACTGAAAAATTGTCTCTGATACTGAGAAGAAGCATAGTAGTAAATAAAGGGGTCAATGCAGCAGCTAATGCTGCTGATAGAAACACAGAGAAGATAGGCAAAGTAGAGATACTCCAAGCTGTTGTCATATGAAAAATGGATATAATGAATTAAAAGGAGAACATTTGTTGGTCCAAAGCA
This sequence comes from Polioptila caerulea, assembly GCA_013397295.1. NCBI lineage: Eukaryota > Metazoa > Chordata > Aves > Passeriformes > Certhiidae > Polioptila > Polioptila caerulea. The sequence goes on from VYXF01001316.1 coordinate 48,035, forward strand.
AACAATGAAAACAGAAAAAACAGCCACACACAAGAGCAAGGCACGTGTCTTCTTGTTTTGCTTTGCCACAATGGTGGAAGAACTAAGACAGCGAATGATACACACATAACAGACAGTAGAAATTATAAATGGCACTATGAAAAACACAGAAGAGAAGACAGAGAAGAAGTGGAGGTAATAGCTGTGAAGTTCGGATTCTCTCAGCACATCGTGGCAAGTAGTTATATTTAACCTGGGTATTTCCATTGTTTGCTCTCGTAGGAGAAAAGGTATAACCCCGGTTATCGCCAAAAGCCATATGATGAAACAAACCAGTGAGGCACGAGTTAGTGTACGCCACCCCAGGGACTGCATGGGGTACACCACTGCTAAGAAGCGGTCGAAGCTGATGCTCGTCATAAGCATAATTGAGCAGTACATGTTGCAGAAGAAGGCAGCAGTGATGAAACGGCACATCTGAGGCCCAAAAACCCAGTCATTTCCAGAAAAGTGATAAACAATCTTAAACGGAAGCACGCTTACAAAGAGAACATCTGCAAGGGCCAAATTCAGCATGTATATTACAGCTGGCTTTTCAATTTTCATCTTTTTCAGAAACACGAGTATCGCTGTAATGTTCAGAGGGAGACTCAGCACAAGCACTAGAGTGTAAACTGAAGGAACAAAGCGAGTCAGCCACGGACTAGTGAGGTATCTTGCTGCTTGAACTGACAGCATTCGTTTTTCAGGTAGGAATGATCCCGTCTGATTGGTGGCTCCTGATCCAACTTCCAAGTCATTTTCAGTATCACCGTCAATAGGTATAAGATCAGCCTCTGGACTGGAAGAAAAACGCATGGAAAAACTTCTGATGCCTGGTATGCTGCTGTTATTTGGAAAGCCTGAAAAGTAAGAAAGTATTAAGATTAATAAAGCAATATTTATATGGTATGGGGAAGTGAAAACATCTTTCAAGAAGGAAAGTTAAGATTACATTAGGTAAACAAAATAATAAGGTTAATTCCTGATTCAAAGCACAGGTTGCCCACAGGTCAGCCATTTTATTTTAGCTCCTCCTGCTACAAACTTGGATGTCTTCCTTTGTCTCCTATCTGTTAGCTTGAAAGCTTTTATTAGTAGTGATTCTAGCTATGCTTAAGGATCCAATCTAATCTATGGGCAACTTTAACACAAACACAACAGGGAATTTGCCAGCCTTGAACTGTCTTGGCCAGATCCTTCATGCATTTTGTAAGAAATGAGATGCTGGCACAAATACTAGTACTAATACACAAAATTCCAACTAGAAGTACTCATTGCCAAAATCACAATATGTAGAAGTACAATTAAAATATCATGGTTTTGAAATGTTTCTGTGTGCTCTGGAGACATCCTACTCAACCTGCAGGCTGCCATCAAGAGAGATGGCAGAGCAGTTTTCAAGGTAGATGTGGATCTACCTTTTGCTTTTAACAGACAGGTAGCTACAGACTGCGCTGAAACACTTCCCAACTTCTACTTATCCTAACCCACAGTGTGCAGGACAGCATGTGTCTGGTGTACCCCTAGGGCACTTCTGAAACCTACAGCTCCCTCTACAGCAAGGTCTTCCGCAGCGTGGTGTGGTAGCTAAGTCACGACAGGGTATCTCTTTTTGAATGTAATAAGCAGGAAACCAGCGTGATAAAGCCTTAAATGTGTGGCAGGGGGGTATTTATGTATAAAAGAAAAAACAACCAATCAAAAGAGGTATTTAGGCATTATTTCAGTGAAGTTGTTTGTATGGAGAAATAGTTTTTTTAAGACTGTCATCTTCAGTTTCGGCTTAATCTGCTTTGGGATAGAATAATTCAAATGTACTGTGGGTAGACAGAAGTGATAAAGATACAACTACTCAAATAATCACTCATCTTTCTGGCTGTGCAACTGATCCTTTGTTGGATCCTAGACAACTAAAATAAAAATGAGGGTGTCTTAGCTCAGATCTGTGAGCTTCAAGTACATGAAAATGATTCGTAAGATGCTGCTTGTTAGAAGCAATTATTTGGTTTATAGTAATTTAAACCAATTTTTTAATCCAAAAACCTTCCATCTGAAGGAGGCAGATGGCAAAGAGAAGAGTGGCTGCAGCTTTAAGCAGCCAGTTACCTCCCTTTGTGCACAGGCAGTGAGAAAAGGGCCCTACCAGGCATGGATTTTTGTGAAATTTAGACTTAAATGTGGGGGGAGATCAGAGGACTGGTAGGGCAATTTGGTGATTTCACTTAGGGCTGCTGTGCTTTATGTACCATGCTGTGTCACAGCAGCATTCTAGAGGGAGAGAGACAAAAGGGAAGTGTTTGAGAGAATAGTTTTCACATGCAAAGTGACTAGATTGCAACCTCTGCTGGTCTGAAAAGAAAGATGCTGGGAGGTTGCTGCAGAGACTCTAGTAGGAATGATGCAGTTTGAAGCAGAAATGACAGAAGTACATGAGATTTGGTGATTGCTTAGAAGGGCATTTATACAAGGGTCTATTCTGTCTTTTTAAAGAGAACAACAGGCAGAACTATAGAGCCTTAACCTATAACACTTTACAAGTTTAGTCCAAGCAGTTGGATGGCTCAAAGAGTCAGCTCCTAGCTAGGCAGTTAGGTTGCAGCAGAAGTCCTTCTGTATGACACCTCTAACTTCAGCCTGTGGCTGACATCAAAGAGTTAGGAGTTTTTCTGTATCTAATAATCACTGCATAGAGTGATAATAGAAATACGCCACAAATGACACCACTGGTCTTCATCCTCTTGGGAGGATCATAACTATACTCGAATGAACATCCCCCCCTCCCCAGATTTCTTAAGCCCAGAAGCTTGTCTCCATGGTAAAGACATCAGTAAAAGCGAGGAAAAATCTGTCAGCTGGTACCTGTTGTATCTCTAGTACACACAAGTTTTATGAATTTAAGATTTTGAATTCTATCAGTATTTATTTCCAAACCAGAAAATTACTGAAAGAGAAGACAATGATTATTTTCCTCCCCCAAAGGTTGACATGTCCTTCGTGCTTTCTCCACCTCTGTAGAACAGTGTGGAGAACCAAACAAAGAGGTGACATGGTTCCACGTGAGGAATGCATGTTCTCGGGAACACAAGGTATAAACAGACGGAAGCCTCTCAGAGTTAGGAACTGTGTTGCCAAGATTACCACTGAAATGACATGATAACGGAGGCACCAGCACCTCTCTCATCCCAGTATCCCTGAACTCTGAAGGACCTGAGCTGTGCTGCAGTTTCACACTTTTCCAAACTAGCAAACCAACCCAGCCAGAGTCACTGACCCCTAATGACTGAGGTTAAGTCTCTGTGTGGATGCCCTGGGTGAAACCCAACCCACTTCTCATTAATAACTCCTAACTGAGAACAGTATAAAAATATGCTACAAGAAAAAAATGCTATGATTGGGACAGGTACCTTTTACTGACTACCAGTGGTTTGTTGTCTTAGCTATTGCTTATAGTTAATTGAACATTGCTAATAATTTTAATTATATCCTGAATTCTTGGAGACATCGTATTTACAAGTTTATTAGATGAAAGGATTTAGACTCACTTTTACTCCATGACAGAAATTACCTAAAAATAGAATCCTATTACAATAAATCAGAACAAAAAAATTTTAAATAATTCAAGTTTAGATAAAATTCTCTGACATAATACTCTAATTTGGTGAAAACTATGTGTTCTTTGTATAAGCAGAGGCTTTCTAAGTTCAGAGTTGAACTCAACCTTTATTCTGTCAACATCAGCTCCACCCTGACTCCTGTTCTCAATCTGTGTCCCCATCTTGAACTTAGATGGCATGAGGTACTACTTTCAAGCCACCTTTGTGGAAAAACGCAATGAGGCATCACACTTGCTATTTCTGTGCCACTTGATAATATAAAGAATGGTGACTTAAACTTTCTTGATGGACCTAAATTTAATTTGAAAGCTTGTATCAGTTTTTATCCTTTACCAAGCTGCTTGTATGACACAGTGTTTGCATAATTCTAGAAAAAACAATATGCACTCCATACTTCCTGAAACAGAAAGGAAGACAGATACTGCCCTGAGGTTTTGTATTCCTTTTGGGTCAATGTTTAAATGAAAAAGCTGAAGATAAGAGATTTATTCACAGAAGGGAACAGGATTAAATCATGTCATATTATTTCAAAAGATCATAATGAATGTTCATAGCAAACAAAAAGGTCAGTACAGGAAGAGTAATTATATTTCAACTGGGTTAGTACAAGACTGTCAATATACAGTAGCTCTACAGAAAAGGTTTTGAAACTACTGATAGCTACAACTACTCCAGAGTCTGTGAAATTATTCTCTGTTTTCAAGCTACAGATATAATTTGTCTAAATCATATTCCACTACAGTTTAATTATTTTTTAATAATTCAAATAATCTGTTAGGAAAACAGAAGTAAAGCTTGTATAATGATCACAAATGTTCAATGGGTCATCTCATTTTTCTAGGCTGTCATCCAGTCCTTTTGGAAGAAGTCAAACTTGGTTGATTTCTTTTTTTATAACAAATAGTCATACCAGCAATGAGAAAAACTGCTCTATCAAAATACCTATAAAATTTAAACAGGTATGAAAGAACAAGATTCGTAAACTATGAACAAAAAACCAGCAGGATAAAGCATTGAGGTTTTATCCTTGTGGTTTCTGTAGTCAGGACACTGAATGATAAGCAGAGTCTTTTCTTTGCCTTCAACAAGTACTCCAAAAGGCAAAAATTACGTAGAATCAGCATGACACTCAAGTTCTCCAACAAGGACGTAAAGAAATGACGTAGAAAGCTCATCAATCATAATTTTAACAATCCACAACGTGCTATTTTCTAGCAAGCATTACATATTGTTCATCTCAAAATCAGTATACACATATGCTACCTACTCTGACATTTTTTTTAAGAACACAGAGATATATTGTAATTTCTTTTCATGTCTACTTTCATACGCAAGCGACTACTCTGCATACCACTCTGTGAAGGAATTAGAGAGCAAAAATACAACAGCTTTGACCAATCTTAAAAAGCACTCTTGAGCTCCACAAGAAACTTGAAAAATATTTCAAGTAGGCCCATAACTATGAACAGGATGTTACACACCAGGAGACTTCATATCCCAAGGGATATCTTTGTGATGTGAGAGACTGGATAAGAGGCTTCTACCCAAGCCAATTAAATATGTTCCCTGTGTGCTGTTGGACAACAATGAATACTGATTTCTGGGCATTACTGGTGACAGCTGCATACTAGCTTATAACAGATAGGTTTCTTTCATCTCCCCTTTGTATAACCCAAAGTGATAAGCATCTAGAATCTAAATTACTCAGTAGCCCATAAATTAGGCATGTGAAGGCAGACTGTGAAGTGCATGCCAGACACATTAATGAACAAAATAAGACACAATCTTGTAGGAGTGATGACGGTTATTTGCTTTTATAAAAATGAAACTGAATTGTTTATGAGTTCACATCTCCATTTACACAGAATTCATTATTAGATTACACAACTGATTGTATTAGCAATCTGAACACATTTTCTTGAATTATTGTTTTCTTGCAACTGGGTGTCTGCTCCTTTGTCTCCCTTTCTCATCTCTTTAACTACATATGCTAGCTTCGAACAGTAACATCTCTCTACTTTGCTAGCAGTGTCCAGCTAGGGAAGTCCAGACAAGTTCAGACCTTAGGCACCTTAACAGCACCTGGTCAGATAATCTGTAGGCACTTAACCCCAACCTACTGCCAAACTGGTGCCAAAGGAATAGCACAGGTCAGTAATGTGGTAACCGTGCATAGTGAAGGATGGGGGGTAAGCAGGAGAGAAGCTGCAGGTCAAGGCCAGAGGAGACCTCAGGATTCAACAGTGCATGGGCAGCTGGAACCAAGTACATTGTGGTAAAAACGAGGAAGGTTATCTAGGACAGTGGGGAAATTATATTATTAAAATGGGAGTGAGCACAAGAACAGCAGAAGAAATACTCAGATGACTGGGTTTTGTTCATTCTGTTGTGCATGAAGTAACTGGAAGAATAGCACCCAACAGTGAAATCTTTTTCCTAGCACTAACATGTATAGTTTGTCTTTTACACCACCAGCCCCTTTTCTTAAAAAGGTATTTTCCTTAGACTTCTCATATGAACATGATTTTGACAGCTTCATTCCTGCTTGTCCTTGTGCCAAAAAGTTTCTAGCAAAAATTATTTGCTCTCTCTGATGCTTCCCCTCCCAGCACAGTGACAAACACTAAGTCTATCTCCCTTCAGTTTAGCTCAGTAGTCAAAGTATGCTACGCTCTGAAATGTCCTCTTAGCTGCTCATCTAATCAGCCCTTTTACGTATGTAGGATCTGAGGCTTTGCTGCAGGCCATCTCACGGGACTAAGTTATTTCTACAGCAGCACTATCACTTTCAGATTGAAAGAAATCTTACACTGACTAAAGCAACACAGTAAGAGCAAAAAATTGTGCTAATCTCTAAATGTACAATCCTTTGTACTGCTGTACCTCTACCATAAGGTGTGAGGTTATGTGCATGCATGTCTTCTCTCACCTTCCTTACCTCAGCGTGTCCATCGTCTAACAAGTTCTGAACTGGACGGATCCATGGGCTCACTAGTTAGGGTACTGATGTTTCTACTAGTGAATAACCATGAAATAACCGTGAAAGTCATCTGTCTGCTTGGGGTGGATATTCTGAACTGTTCTGTGATGGCAGACCTTCCGAAGTTTGCACCGCCGAGAAATTCAACTGGCACTACCTCTTCTTACGTTGTTAATGAAAGGTTAGG
>VYXF01001316.1:63875-110748 GCA_013397295.1 Polioptila caerulea
TTATTTCCAGATTTTTTTATAACTGTTAAGTGTTCAAGTACGTTGAATTCTCAAAGAAGATTATAAAGAATCAGGGTACAGGCTTTCTGTCCTATTACCACTTGGTCTCAAAGTACCCCATTGACCATGGACATACCTTAGGTGCTGTACCTAGTGACAACACTTATCTATACACTTGAATTGATCAAACTGTCTAATGCAGCCAGGCTCAATGACTTCACCAAGTTGTGGGAAGACTCGCAAGTGTTTCCTACATATGCACATACTAAAATCTGCACATTTTTAAAATGCAGTTGGGTGTGTCAGTTTCTACAGGAAAGTCTTCAACTGTGAGCTCTTCCCACTCGATTCCCATACTAAGGATAGCAGTAATTCCATGAGATTTGCTTGTATAAATTAAGCAAATAAACTAAAAGGTCAGGGAATTTGAGTTACAATACTGAACTTAATGAGAGGGATAAAAAAGAGTAGAGAGATTCACTTCAGGCTATTTGACTGTATTGCAATATGGGAGAGAAAAGACCATGTTTCCAAAAATGTAAATAAATATTCTAGTCACATTCTAGTGACTCCAATACGGCAAGAAAAAATGTGTCTAGCTTACAGCAAGACATTTTGTTTCCCTCTGAACCTGTTTCAAATTATACAGTAAAAAATACAACTATACAAATTTCATATTTTGATGACTCTAAATCTGAATAGTCTAAAACCATCAACAAACAATTTCATTGTTATAATGTGATGGAGAAAGCTCTTGGAGACCTGTTAAGGCTTTCAAATAGCTATAATAAAATACTTTCTCCCCTATTGAGGCACAGTATAACACTTACCTGTTGTGCAGTGGCTGGTGTTTCCAATATTTCTAAGAGCGTATCCCCTGGTTGTGTTCGTATCACATCCACAATGAGTCTTTTAGTCCTTTTGAAAAGGATATATGGATAAAACAATTACCACTTATACCTGTCATTTCTTCAACCACAAAAGTAGAAAACTCCCCCTTTATTATGGATTCCTGGTATAATTTGCTTCCTAGCTTTTTATGTTTCACAGCTTTCCTTAATAGCATTGAGTATCTGGTTTCTACACAGTCTGAATAGAGAAATACGTGTATGCTTCCCTATATTTATTTTAGAAAACAGATAACCAACTGGCAGAGTAAAACAGTTACTGTTGATAAAAGTACAAGCAACAACTCAAATGTGGATTTTAATTGTGATTGTGACAAAACAGCAGAGAGAAATATAATGTTTGAAAAGCCTGAACTACTCATTCCATTAAGGGTCATGTTTACTGAATAAAATGGAAATGCACTCAGAACTGCTGAACTTTGAAGGAATTTTACATTGGATGCAACGCATTTACACAAACCACTTAAGGACAGATACTTCTCTAGCAACAACAGACAAGAAGCATTGCCTTGCTAAAAAAGGGAAGCTGCTGCACCCCGATATGTTAACCAGTTCTTTTCTTGGTAAAAATTTATCTCATTCCTGCCCCCTATTTGTTCATAATACTTCCAAGAACATCCTGCTACAGAATTCTATTAATTTAGAGGACAGGATTACTGAAATAGCTCATTATCCTTAACAATTAACAGAAAATTAAAGATACAGTTTAAGTTTCCAAGGAAAATAATTGTCACATTAATATTGTCAAAATTTCTATGATAAAACCCAATGGTTTGAAGTGATAGTCTACTTAGGTACAGTTGCTGCTTCAGAAGTGAAACTTCAACCACTAAACAAATCCAGAATACTTATTTCTCATTTAAAAAAACCAAACTGCTCAATAGATCTGATTTGAGTTATAGCCTATGTCTGCCCTCCTAGTTATTGGTGCTGTCTTTCCTTTTTAATGTGAACTTCTGCCTTCACACATGTGGGGTACATGTAAGCACAGTAATAGAGGAGAACAGCATCCTGTTCTCCCCCTTACTCAGATTGTACTAGGATCTTAAGTAGGTCAATGCCTTTTCTGAGTAGCTTGAAATAACTTCAAAAGATGGGAGCCAATAATGTGAAACTAAGTGCTGTTATATAAATAATTTTTACTATAAAGTTGCCTGTATTCCAGAGTATCCCCATAGCCATTTTTAAATTTTTTCACCATACAGAATAAACAAAATTTTCTTTCCAAGATAAAAGCATGCAGCATGTACTATTCCTGCTGAAGTAACAGTTACATTCTTTTCAAATGGCTGATGACAGTATCAGGAAAGTGTTTATTTTTGAGTGGGAGGAAAGGACATGGTAATACTGTCTAACCCTTCTAAGTCTAGACTGCTTTTCATCTCTGCTTTCCCAAGGCTTGGCATTTTAAAGCAGAGTGCTTTCACAGCTTCATGAAGAAACACTTCCTAGGGTAGATAATGATGCAGTCATTCTCTGAAACACAGATGACAATATATTTATTTTTCTGAAAAAACTGACATTTCTTCTGACTTTTGGAAAAATTTGAGTAGCACTGAACACAAATTGACTTTTGAAAACTGAATGCATTCAGCACCTCAGAAAGGCAATTAGGCAGGGCAAATGTTTAAAAATTAACAAACAAACAAAAAGCATTGCCAGAATATAAATGTCTGAGCAAAACTTACTTTATCATCAGACTTTTGAGATCTTGATCTTCACCTTCTCGTAACTCATATTTGCTTGTTAGAGACAGTGAAATCTCTGTTTTAGCAAGTTGATTCAGTGTGCTTTCCCTGTTGGGGTCATTGGGATCAACAGCTCCTTCCCCTAAAAGGAAACATATTATACTCCAAGTTTTCCAATTTTACCATGATTCAGTACATGAAGCAAACAAGTGCCTAGATGAATCACTGTAAATAATCAGAAATATTAAGCTTATTATATAGCACTTCTATTCCTTTCACTTATAAGCAGTCTTTTTTTTGGACATTTAACAATCAAAATCATAACTTAGCTATTTATAAGCCCAGTTAAAATGTTTCAGAAATTACATCTAATCCTTGCTTTTCAGGCTCCTGATGTGAAAAAGACTTCCATGTCATCTTCTTAAAGAAAAATACAAACCATGTAAAACCCTTTATCCTAACATGCAGTGATAAATAATGAAGAAACAGAAGAGTAGCAGCTATGTTAACAGGCTATTAGCTTCAAAGTTGGTGTTATCCATGACTCCTAGCTACTTTCTAAACAGTTTTCTACAAAAAATTGCAATTAAGTATCAGTCAAATGCATTACTTTCTAAGAAATTTGTATAATTTAAAAAATTAATTTTTATTTTGACAGCTAAGTATCAAAAGAAAAAACAGCTGGGTTTAGAATTCTCTGTATACTTTTTCTAAATTTCTACCCAACACTAGCAAATCTTAAGACCGGATTGTTAAAAAAATCACTTGTTTCCTATCTGCATAACTGGATCATTCAAAATATTACTAATGTTTGGATTTTGAATCACACATTAATTTTGAGAGTGAGTATTGCAGTTAGAAAAAGGTTCAAATATAAGGTGCAATGTTACAATAAGTGTTTGGAAAAGAATTCTGTAGTAAACAGAGAAGCAAAAGCTATTGCTCTGAGACACACAGGAATATTTAAGTTAAGCCTCTGTTTAATTCTGTTCCTAGAATGAAGTTACCCATAAAGATATAAAACAGCATACCAAGGAAAGATTCTACATCAGGAACAGGTCCCAGACCTTCCAGCAATTCATTCAGCAGGTCATTAGACTCAGTGGCAATGGCATCCTGGTGTTCCAAAAGCAGCTATAAACAAATGTGAATGAAGTCATAATCCAGAAAAAACTTTCCTGGTATCTTTATACTTGAAAATAAATCTGGAAACTAAATGTTGAAGAACACAGACCTAGCACGATCAGAATTATGGAGGACCTACTCAAGGCCAGGAAGCACCCTGGATTCTGGACTAGAGTTTAGAGTTGCCCTTGCTGTCAAACAGCTTGTCTTGCTCCTCCAGCAATTGTCTCTGGGATTCTAAAGGTCATGTCTGAGCAGAAGATTTGCAATTAGGACTAACAAAGTCCTAATTGTCACAGAATTAAGGATGATAATCCCAAGCAGAGCATTTTGGTGCTGTATCCTTAATACGCAAAGGAATAAAGACAGTGTTGGTGGTCCATAGAAAGACATCTATTTTCTGTATATCCATTCCAGTAGCTTATAAGAGTGTCAGGGCCACCTTTCAGAAAGGACTATATTTTCTGAGTGGAGAACCAGTGCTGCAGCACCCACTGCACCTAACACACATGTTATGCCAGTCATTAGACTCATTAAAAGGAGTATTTGATCAGGACTAGCATTCACATAAAACTTTTGGTCATGACATGCAGACAGAAGTCTATCACTTCAAAAATTAAAAGAACAGACACAAAGACAAGCCAGAAAGTTTGTTTTTAGCAGAATAGGTTATTAGTTTTCATTTGAATAAAACTAACTTATAGTGAGGCCTACTGTGAGTTGGGTATTCTACCTTTTCTATAGTGTATCTGGCAGGACTTGAGACTTTTCTATAGTGTATCTGGCACCACTTTGTGGTGTTTGTGGGCTTTTTTTTTTTTTTTATGGGGGAACGTGGTTGTGGGCTTTGTTTTTTTGGTTTTTTTTTTTGACTTGGTCAGGTGAACACATAGGGGACATATTGCAAGCCAGAAAACAGATAGTAGTATCCCAGTTTTAGGATGAACATGTGGTAAACATTTAACTTACACCCTATTAAGGCATACTTCAGAATGCAGTTGATCTGTTCTTTACCAGCAGTAAGAACAGGCACGGTATCACAGTGCCAGTTTTCCTAAATCAGGTGTTTGCATCTGCTTCCAACAAGTCATATAACAGGATGCCAGAGCCACAATATACAATTTCTGTTCTCAAAGGCTTTCCTTCAAACTGCTTTCACTTTTCAAAAAATTGTTTCAAAGTTAGAAATGTCACATGAACATGTGAACATGGAACAAAATTGTTCTTTCTCCTCATCAGAAAGCGTGACATACTAATTATTATTCAAGATGATGCTTTTGCATGAAAGCAGTATTTGCATTTTTCCTAGGGAAAAAAATTCTAATGCTCAGCTTCAGAACATTTCAGAGATGAAGTGAAGAAATTACTTCAAAAGTAAAAATGAAAACTAAGCTTTCCCCAGAGAGTGTTAGCTGCAAGTATTTGATAATCTGTTTGCTATAGGTCATTGACTAGTCTGTTTTCATTGACTTACTGAATGGGTATTTATAATTTCTTCAATGGAGATATATATGACAGGCTTGCTAAGGGTCACCATGTCAGAGTATTCATCAATATTGAATTTTTCCTCTGGTTCAGGAACATCACATGCTGCTTGAAAAAAATTCCTAAGAGAAAATGAGAAAGACTTCAATAATTGTCCTTTATAAATACATTTTATTTAGCCTGTTTAAAAAAAACCATGGTCAACTCTTTGACATGCATTATGTTTCTCTTATAACCTGCAATCTACCCTCGATGTTTCAAGGAGCCTTCTGGAGGCAACACATCAATACAAATGATGAAGTGTTCTCTTTCCTGGGTGGCTGGTGGAAGACTGCTTTAAAGGGGTTGGTTTTTTTCCCCTCCTTACTAAACAAGGAGTGAAAATTTGGTAAATTTTAAGGACTTAGAGAAATATATATTCAACACCCTAGAATTTATGAATGGATTTCTCTCTTATTTTATGAAGACACTTTGAAATATGAGATGTACTGAGAAGGAATTGATTGTAATAGATGTACATAATTCCCATTTGTCCCAAAAATGTTTACATTGCTGTTAGGCAGAAAATGAGCTGCTCAAAATGAGAGAAAATGTAGTATTGTTTATAAATATAAGAATCCTGAGAGGAAAAAATGCAAAGTATAGTTGAAGTGTTACTTCAGTATGACTAGCATTATCATGGAGTACTGACACCTGCTTCCAAAACAACAACTGGTGTCTCTCCAAGCTACTGACTTCTTAAGGGATGTGCACGGGCAGCTAAGAACCAGCAGGGTCCTCCTGTCAGAGAGCCACTTTGTTTTCTGAAGTGAGAAGATCTGAAATGGGGCAGCTGGGAAAAACAGAGATTTGGATGATGCCTATGGGTTTGCTCAAGGGGCCATATTGTGCCAGCCCTATGGTGTCAAAGGGGATACATGTTTCAGGTTCACAACACCTTTAAAGTATTGGGAAAAATAAAAAAACCCACCCCAAACAAGCAAACAAACAAAAACAATAAAAAAACCTGACTGGGCTGGGGTTCTTCACTTTGAAGAGGAAGAGCTGGGGACTACAAGTCAAGTTGCACAAAATCACAGTGGTATTGCATGGGATGTGTGCAGAATTCATTAATGAAGTCCAAAAAATAATGGCCAATAGGGTATGCAATGAAACTGCAGGAAAATTTTAATTTTAACCAACAGGTAGCAAACTTTTAAATATTGCTACAGGAGGAGTTGTGAAGGCAGATGATCTCAAAGGCTTAGGAAGGGTGTGGACAAATTTCTGCACAAGTTCATAAATGCAGAGTAAAAAATCTAGGCAGGCTTAATAGCTATTAGCATAGCTAACATTGTTCCAAAGGGGAACAGGAAGCTAAGGGTAGCCACCACTGTGGTCTAAGAAGGGTCTAGTTAAAGTACAGAGCACAGGCATACAGATATTTAAGTTAGCTTATTAAAGTTAGCGTAATTAGGAGAGGGATTCTTCCTTTTGTAGCAGTCAAAGGCTGACCAGAGTATGCTCTTTTATTAGTATTTATTATTCTAGCTATAACACTTTCTACCTTATAGCTTCTTCATGTTTACGTCATGCCCTTAAATACTCTATCCAAATCACTAAGTTAAATTATCTCTGTGTCCATGGCTGACATCTCTCAAGAAAACACATTATATGAACACTGCATTTGCTTTCATGAAGGGCAGACACTGAAGACAGAAATTCTGAGCGCAAGTTTGTTGCAAAACTCAACAGTACCACAAAGTAAAAGCAATCACCCCCAAGAAAGGGCAATAACCCCAAAGAATTTGTGTCCCAGAATGAAGGAAAACATGCAGTTTCCTATGACTGCAAGATAAAAGAATATCCGTATAGAATCTGTGAGCAAAGACGAGAGAATAAAAGCAAACCCTGCAACTTTTCCCTGACAAATATTTTTTCTTCCTCAGAAAAAACGTTCAGATGTCCTCCCAAATCAAAGCAGACATTGACTCTGCTGGATAATGAATTACCTCAGTCTGTGTTTGCAGTAAGGAACTGCAACCAAGACAGCAGAGATGATTTCAAATTAATGCACAAGCTAAAATACAACTTGTTACACCTGCTCCAGTTTGCTTGTCAGTGAGCATTTCTCTTTGCCATATCATTCAACATTTTTAACCATGAACAGGAAATTCCTATCAATGAGGAGTCCACCTCACTTGCTCATCCCAGAGGAAAGCTCTTACTCTGTAGCTATTTGTGAGGGCCTTGCATACCTGAACTTCTGGTAGGTCTGTGAGAGGTAAGTGTTCATAGACGACAGATGTTCGCTTTCTCCTTCAAAGAGTTTGTTAGAAGCAGCATGCTGGAGGACTTTAGCCACACAGCCTAGGTTCCTCCTCTGGTCAGGGTGTATCTGGCCCCCAGCTGTTATGTCAATTATATCAAAGCCATCAGGAGCAACTATGGCAGGGTTCATGTAGCGATAGTACAGAAGGTTACCCACAATCTAAAGGAACAGTTAGAGAAAAAAGTTAAGAGATCTTCCCATTGCATACAGTAGTGACACCTTACAAAACATGACCAGTTATTTCTACTTCTAAATTAGACCATAGGAACTGGTGCTAGAAGAATCCTTAAGACACATATTACCTATGGGGCTAACTGGAAGAACCTCTGGTCTTTTACATGATACTCCTCCTACAACACCTCTGTAAATAACAGTTATGGACTCTTACAACCGCATTTGAATTTGATACTGGCTGTAATACAGCTAATGCAGGGCATGGAGTTAAACACAAATACAACTCTTCTAAATTTTGCAAGGTTCTGCTCCCAAGGCTCATTCTCCAAACTTCTGCAGATACTTAATGTAGATATTTAATGCACTCATTGATAAAGGAACCCATCATTTCTCAAAGGGACTGAACTGCAATGCAGCCCTGGAAACCTAGAAAACAGATTTCCCAAACTGCAGTTTCTGTGTTACAGCAGCTTATGAAGATGGCACCTTGAAAGAATTCCTGGTCTTAGAAAGAAGGACTTTGCTTTCTGCAATTTGCTTTAGTTTATATGTATGCACCTGCAGAACTTCCAGCTTACACATTTAAAGGTTTTCAAGTGGATACTCAATTTGCTATCTAAGTTTTTTAATGTGTTGAGCAATTTTTTAATCTGTATTGCTGGACTGATGGACAGTCAAGAATAATAGGGAAGTCCTGTTAAAATTAAAACCTTGCACTTTTAGAACCATATAATTAAACACTGATAAAAGGGTCTTTATTGAAGTGCAAAATAGTTCTAATTTGACAGGGTTGTCAGTCTCTTAGCTCTTTGGAAGGCCTATGGAGCAATTCCCCTAAGTCCTCTGAAGAGACACCATGGCTGTGGTAGGGTAACAAAGGCCACTGTGCCAGTACCATACTTATCACTCACACCTTATTTTTCAGTCTGTACAAATGCCATTTCTGTAACTTTTTCAAGCATCTTAAGTGTCATGTAATCGAAGAGTAATATAATCTACTCGAACTTTTAGAGACTTTCCCCATTGCATTTAAATTACAATTTCTTAACACTTTAACAACTTCAGATAGGGAATAAAAAAAGAAAAGGACTAGGGTGTTCCCAGTGAAAGCATTGGTGATGACAAGGACCTCACTGCCAACCCAAGCCCCAGGATGATTCAGATAAACTCCAGCCTTTTAAGTACAGTTACCATCCAAAACAGGTTGAGCATCCTCTTCCATAAGCATTGCTGAGCATCCAGATTAACATACCTAGATTGTAGCAACAGAATTCCCTTCTCCCCTTCCTCAGCCCCTTGGCAACTCAGTAAGAAGTGCCAAATTCCATCAATAAATGCTGCTTTCCCAGTTTCTTAGAATATTTAGTGTTAATAAAAAATCCACTTTGGCATTAAAACAACATGCTGCTGGCAGTTTTCCCTAAGAAGTCTACCTTTAATAGTTCATCTTCTGTTGCATCCGGGAATTTCTCATGGAGTGAGCTCTTCAGAACTTTGGCTATGTATCTCATTCCATAACTACATGTAGAACAGATGGAAAGGCAAAATGTTAGAAAATACTTAGATGAAACACAGAACAATCATTCAGCTTGAGTTACTGGCTTTTTGCCCACTCCCTTGAAACATGAGAATGAGCTGATAACAGAAAACACAGTAAGTACAGGGAGAGTTTTGCCAGGCTGCTAAAGCAGGACAGAGGCAGAGAAACCACTCCCTCTACTGAGCAACTCATTTGAGAGGCAGTATCAGGAGCCTTTGAAAGCATGAAAAGGATTTGAAAGGGTCCCCATCACAGAGGTTAAAGTGAACTGCACATGCACTGCCCCTTGGAGAGTCCTAACTCAGCACTTACGGCATCATATTGAGAGAAGAGAATATGGACGTGAGAACTTTGTCAGTTACTGCTCGCAAACTCTGCATAGACGATTCCAGTTTACTGACCACTTCTGTGTGTGTCAATGCTTGTTCTGTGGTCACATCATATGGCAGTTTGCTGCAAAGCAAAAAAATAAACATTAAACCAGGTTAAATACATTTGAGAATAAAACACCTTTTTTTCTTTTCTTCATAAGGGCCATCAGTGAGCATAAGTCTGACAAATACAACTGAATCTGGGTTTTGTTACTAAAAGTCTCAGATACTTTACCTTCCTTTTTTTAGAGGTAAGTAATTTGCTTATTTGGGGGTGCACATGTTATCATGTACCTTCCCTTAATAACAAAAGAATACCAATAAAAAGCATGCATCTCCACATCCCCATCCCAGCATAGCTCATCAAAAGCCTGTGACACTGCTAAAATACTGTTAGTAAAAAATTTGAGAAAACAACTAAGTTGTTCCATGACATAATCTATTCCACTTATAAAGATTAAGTAATGGATTTTGAAAGGCCATGACAATGAAAGTGATCCTTTCATTGTTCAGAACAAGTTAAAGCACCTGTTTGTCAAGCACCTCTCCCCAGAATCTCTCTGCTGGAGGAGAATTAAGAAGGGATGCATGGGCACAAGTACAGTACAATTTGTCAGAGAGAATAGGAAAGCTGAACTGAGGGATTCCTCGTGTGTGTGGTGCAATATGTCCAGCTTCCTCACTCACCTGGCCTCACCAGTCTGCATTTCTAGCTGGTTTACCCATGCCTTGTAAACATCCACGGGACTAGTGTTGATTATGAGAGACTTGTCCTCCATGATTTCCTTCACCACCGGGGCCAGGAGCTGGCGCAGAGCGTTCTGTCCTCGAGCGCCTCGATTGAAGCTGACAACCATCTTAATGACTGTGGGGTTTCCAGTAACGATATCCTGGATCTGGTCTACCTTAGAGCTGTACCACGAACAGAAGAGTTCTGACTTATATATGCAGTTATCCATATTTTCAAATGCCACACTTTTAAAGAAACCCTGTTTCTATGTTGAAACCTCTTTGCATAATCTACTTCCTAAAGCTTTTATATAAAACAAGGTGATATATAGAGACTGCCATCTGAATTCTGCATGTGTTATCGTAATATCCTGGAACATAGCATAGTCCATGGCAGCTAATTTATACTTGATTCAGACTGAAATACCAGTTCAGCCAGTATCTGTTAAGGGCATAAAATAACATTTCATTATTTCAGGATAAGCCACCAAACTTCACTTACAGAACATAAGATTGCATAAAGAGAGAGAATACTTTCTCCAGCCTTACATACTCAAACACAAAGCAAGAATCCCTAACATCTTTTTACAAGCCATTTTTTCAGAGAGGAATACGGTCTGCCATAGAAAGATTATTTTTTTCCGGAATCAGCAATCACTTGAGTTTAGGAGTAACACACAGAAAACAAAGTTCTCTTGTAATAAAATTATGTATGTAATTTTATGGTTGTTTCAAGATTAACCACCAGTTTCCTTTAAACACAAAGCATTCATTGAACAGTCAAAAACACAAACTAGCTAAATACTTTCTGTGATTGCACATACGTTATCTCCTCTTCTAGAGCAGTTTTGAAGAGTTTGAGAAGCAGGTATTCTTCCCGTTGATTAGAGGCATAGTTGTAGAGAGTGAAGATGACCGTATCCATAAACTTTGTTGATTTGTTTTGTGGCATCTGGAAAATCAGCTTTGCCAGATACGTGGGATTAGTCTACAAAACAAAAAAATTACTTGTATATGTTTGTCCAGGACAAACTCCCCCCACCTGGAGGGCAGTTGTCTACATTTCTTCCTGCCTAAAGCAGTTCTGTTGACTCAAATATATGTCACATTCCCACACAGGTTTTATTTTTCTCCAAATCCTAGTACCTAAGAAACACAGAATACCACACAATCTGTGAGAAGCTCCATTAAGGATTTTATTTGCAGTCTCTAGATAGTACCTCTCTGCATCTAGTCTATGTATCTGATGACAATTAGAATTTACCATATCACAATAACTATCTACCAAGAAAACATATCTGCTTTGGAGGGCATCTGCCCTGAGAGGATCTGAAATGCTTCTAGAAAAATGTAGTGAGGAGAGATAAAAAAAGCACAAGAACAGATACGACATATTCTGTGAACTGCATTGCAGGCCACTTCCCTTCCACCACATATAATGTATGCTACTAGGGATAGTAGTTTACATGGATCATACGGAGGTAACCATTTCTCTTCAGACAGAAGAGAAATGTTCAGTACAGACTGAAGAATACTCAAGCAAAAACCAGCCATATTTGCTGCACACTTTAAAAACAACAAGGATTTTCTCAATTACAGGAAGTATTAGAAATTGATCATAGTGTGTGTTATTTGGAAATATTTTCACAATCACTATTATAATCATTAAAACAAAATAAGCAGTACAATATATTTCTAGTTTTTAAAAACTTGCTGCCATGTTAATTTTTGCAATAAAATGTACCTGTAGAAGGTAGAATAAGTGTTGATAAGCCTCCAATTTTTTTCTTCTCTCCTTACTCAAGCCTTTGATGCCCTGTTTGTCAACCATAACCATCTCCTCCAGTTGACTTTTGCTCTTTTTGTTAAGTTTCTTACTGTGCAGTACCACATCCTGCAGAAAGATAATCAAAAATCTGGATTATCTATTTACAAAACAGGCAGATAGGAAAAATGAACATTTTCTCAGCCATGTTAAATGCAGTATTACTCCAAGTGCCTTAATTAGCAACTTCGTAAATTTTGCTGCTCTATTCACTACCCAGATTTTTAACATCTTCATCTTTCACCAGTATTCCTAACAATTCCAGGCTTCCTAACAATGATTGTATGAGGCCTGATCTCCTATACAGACTAATTCATGATTAATTAACATTGAACAAACTGTTCAATATGATCAGAAGTCTACTCTATTCTAACACAGAAAAGTTATAAAAGATTTTAAATGTGCCAAGTAATTGCTATTGTCCACAACTAGCAAAACACAGTAACATACAACTCAGGACAACAGAAGAACATCTAGCACAAGGTAGAAACATGCGAAGATAGTGCCTAATTTACCAGGAGTATTTTGACTAATTGAGGGTGACTAAGCACTAGCACAGATTGCTCAGATTGTGGAGTCTGCATTGTTGGAGATAACCAGCCATTTGGACATAGTCCTGGGCAACCTCTTCTAGGTGTCCCTGCTTGTGTAGGGGGTTTGGACCAGATGATCTCCAGAGATCCCTTCCAGCCTCAGCTGTGATTGTGTAACCCTGAATTCCTTCATTGTGGGGAAGTGCTCAGTGCATGCTACCAAGGGAGCCTGAACAGAGCCTGCTGACCTGAAGAGTGATTCTGTTTTTCACCAGCAATCCAATCTTTATATCCATTAAGTTCAAATCCTTCTCCAGCTGTTGATTGGATCGAATTTTTGTAACCACTTCTTCCCTTAACCTTGTTACTTCCAGTTCTTCTTGAAAGTCTAAGTCACTTTGGTCCAAGAGGTAGGCAAATTTGCGCAGAACAGTCAAGGGTGGATTTTCAGCACCAACTACAGTTGAAGGAAATAGGCTTGTTAGTTGACGTAATACTGAACACCCCTAAAGCCCCTAGGAAACTGACCATTATGCAGAAAATTTGAAGTTTATGCCAGTTAGCAATATTTTTGTCATACTTTAGAAGTACAGCTATGCAAAATAGTTTCAGTTGTAGAACAATTGTTACAAACACTTTCACCTGGTTTTGAAGTTAAATAAGAGACTGAGAAATCTCATGTGAAACTTATAAAAAACCCTGACTGAACACAGTAACATACTTGTCCTCAAACATGTTACATATTAGTAACAACTGTGTAGTACTTACTTAGTGTTCTGTAATCCTCCCTGGCCTTGTTTGCTCTAAGAAATGCTTGTATCTTCACAATTTGGTCATGCTGAAAGGGATCAAGATTAGGCAAAAGGATTAGCTGACACTTCTGCTCAGAAACACACTGCAAAACTCACACCCTCTTTCCTGTTTCCCAAAACTGCTTCTGCAGTCATACTACCATACTTCAATGCTTCCCATTCAAAATGAAGAAAAATTACTTACATGATCCTTAAAGTATTGTAGACGTTTCCTGTAAGCTCTCCTTGCTAGCCACATTTTGACCCATGACTGAATCTGAAAATTAAATAAAGTTTTTTTAAAAGTTAAGGGACACTGCACAAACTTTTGTGTGTGTATTTTAAATTTACTTTTGAATGTCTATTCCTGCAGGCAGGCTCTTCTTGTGTGCTCATGGCCATAGATGACTGTACCACCAGGCTCCTACTGGCCAGCGACCAGATAAAGGCGTTCCCACTAAACCAGTAAATCAAGCTGAGTTCAAGTTTCTCCCACCTGTGTGTAACATTATCTTTGGAAATAATTTCTATCTTCAGGTCTCAATTCTAACCCAGTCTCCCTGAAAAATAGGAGATCCTGTCACAATATTCCATCTGTGATCTACAATCCAATATTGACATAACGGTCCCATTAACATCTCAGAAAAGTGAGTGCTTTTCAGAGAGAGAGATTTGACAGCTTTTAAGGACATAATACACTGTCATCCCAAATGTTTCCTGGTTTAGTGTTGGAAAGAGAAATGTAAGGAAATCTCTTTCAAGAGCCCCTCAAGTTCTGCAATACCTGTTGGAAATCAAACACAGAGTTTTCAAGAAGCAATTTGCTTAAGCTATCAATTAAACAATATTCAATACCGTGCAAATTTCTGAAAAACCTCCAGCCTGTGCCCCTAGTCTCTGATTCCCAGGTGGTGATGGACTTTGTCAAGGGATAAAACATACTTGGCAGCCAAAACACATTGGTGTTCTTACCTTAACAATAGCAGCAACATTGCCTTGAAGCACCTTTAATCTGTCAACATAGCTTTTCCTTTGTTTAAATCCTTTCCAGAAAGCCTATTTTAGAGAAGGCAGAAGACCATTATCCATAATAAGAAACTAATATTTATTAAATCTGTGTAACACACTAAAATAATTAACAGTGTCTATCTTGTAGAAAATATCTGCCGTTGTGATAAAGAGATAACTAAAGTATAAGTAAGTTTGCCTCTATTTTTTAAGGTGCCCTAGTACATTTTATCTTAATTTTGACCAACCTCAGCACACTTTATTGTCCAGTGCTATTTCCTTCACCCTCCTGAATTCATCCTTGTTCTTACCACCCACACCCTCAACATCCCAGTCACTGGCTCCTACATAAGTGACTTCCAGCCCTTTCCCATTACTCATCCTCATCTCCCATCCCTGGAGCGGCAATTGAGTGCCTCAATTTGGAGACCATCTCTGTCCATATGGATAACAAGATGATGATCAGGAATAGTCACCATGGGTTTGCTAAAGTAAGTGTGTAAGGGTAACGGGAGAGCAGTGGATATTGTCTACTCAGCTTCAGCAGGGATTTCAACACTGTCTCTTAACAACATCCTCATAGACAAACTCAGGGATGTGGGCTGGATGAGTGGACAGTGAGGTGGATCAAGAACTGGCTGAATGACAGATCCCAAAAGGTTAAAATCAGCGGCGCAGGGTCTGCTTGTCCCAAGTGGTGTGCCCAAAGGTTCAATGCTGTACAGTTAAACTTGTTCATCTGTGACTTGGATGAAGGGG
The DNA here is from genome assembly GCA_013397295.1 of Polioptila caerulea. Taxonomy (NCBI): domain Eukaryota; kingdom Metazoa; phylum Chordata; class Aves; order Passeriformes; family Certhiidae; genus Polioptila; species Polioptila caerulea. Next base: position 79,123 of record VYXF01001316.1, read on the forward strand.
CAGATGCCTGCTCAGCAAATACAGAGGACACAGAGCTGGGAGGAGTGGCCAATACCCCAGAGGGCTGTGCAGCCCTTCAGAAGGACCTTGGCAGGTTGGAGAGATGGCAGAGAAGAACCATCTGAAACTCAGCAAAGGCAAATACAGGGTCCTGCTCCTGGAGAGGAACAACCCCAGGCACCAGCACAGCCTGGAGCTGACCTGCTGGGGGGCTGCTCTGTGGAGAAGGACCTGGGGGTCCTGGTGGGAAATAAGCTGTTCATGGGCCAGAAGAGTGTCCTGGTGGCCAAAAAGGCAAATGGTATCCTGGGGGAGCATTAGGAAGAGCATTGCCAGCAGGTCATGGAAGGTGATCCTGCCCTTGTACTCAGGTCTGGTGAGGCCACATTTGGAGTGCTGTGTCCAGTTCTGGGCTCCTTAGGACAAGAAAGACCTGGAGCTCCTGGTGTGGGTTCAGTGAAGGTTACAAAGACGATGAGGGGTCTGGAGCATCTCTCTTACAAGGGAAGGCTGAGGTGAGGGAGCTGGGCCTGTTTAGCCTTAAGAAGAGACGGCTGAGAGGGGACCCCATCAATGTCTATCAGTATCTGAAGAAATGTATCAAGAGGGTGATTCAGGCTCTTCTCAGTAGTGCTGAGCAAAAAGGACAAGAGGCAATGGGCAGACACTGATGCACAAGAAGTTCCACCTGAATACGGGGAAGAACTTCTTTACTGTGCCAGTGACCATGCACTGGAACTAGAGAGGTTGTGGAGCCTTTGGAGATACTCCAGAACCATCTGGATGCAATCCTGTGCTATGTGCTCTGGGATAACCCTGCTTGAAAAGTGAGGTTGAACCAGATGACCTGCTGAGGTCTCTACCAGCCCTACCCATTCTGTCACTTTGTTGCATCCAGAAGTTGTCCCTTACCTATCTAGACCCACATTGTTCTTGCCTTGGCCTCTTTTCCAAGTTAAGTCCTTCAGCTGACTCTGTTTCCTAGCTCAGAAACAAACACTTGCCAAGGAACCCAGTGACAGGGATAATAGATACTTTTACTGCTGCTTTAGCCTGTCATCTCTATTAGCCTCTGGCAACAGCCTTGCCCTCTATTTGTTGTCTTCCCACAAGTCATTTCTACTTTATTGCCACTAGAAAGAAAACAGACAACTTTATTTACCTACATTTCTCCGTATTTTTAACCTATTAAAATGAACTTTGAATTTCTCAAAGTACAATTCTTTACTGGGCTCCGACACCATGCTGGAAAATGAAAAGTCAATACCAATAACAACTACTAGTGGTAAAGCTTTTTGTCATAATGAATTGTTAAATATAACTCCTGTAAATATATATATATATATATATANTTCCTAATAGGAGTTGGATATTTCACCATTTAAAACTAGTGTACATGCCTCTGTCAGTGTTTGCACCCTTAGCAGAACGTTTCCTTCGTACACCTTTTGGAGTCCAGCAAACTGGAAACATCCAAGAAATACTGCCAAAGAACACCAGGGCAGCTGCCACTCCTTGTCCAGCTATGACTTCATGGAGCAGAAACAAACCACTTCCAACATGGGGTAGTCTAGTAAGGAAGGTATTTTTAAAGTCATGCTTTGCCAAGGAATTTTTGCTTTGATACTTAACAAATATCTCCTGGTCTTGTACTGTGCATAGTTAGGCACACCACAAAAAATCTGAGCATGTCAGAACAAAGCCAGGGCTGTGCATTAATGAGCTTTTCCCAAGCAACTTACACTGGAGGTGGGTATGATCAATTCTTTTAAAACTGAATATTTGCTATGTAAAGCACATATATTTGCAGATGTAGAATTTTAAACTGCTGCTGCTGAAAACAGGGAGACAGACCTATTTGAGGATTTTATCAGTGGTAGTAATCAGTCACGTCACCTGTTACACGCAAAAAGCTGCCCAAGCCACATTACCTTCTTATTCTAGACCAATACCTGTATTTTGATGGCAGATGGTTCCTGGTTTTGAAGATAGGCTTTTCTCTCCTGATAGTTTTTTCTGACTAAGAATCCCCTTGCTCGGGCTTGCAGCCCAACAATCAGATTTTCATTAGCAAGCCACAGCTGCTCTCGATTGTAATCTGCTGTAACTTGCCCAGCAATGTTCTGTTAAGAGATGATGGAAAAAGGTCATTTAAAAGACAAAACCATCCTGGAACTTGGACTGTGTTCTCTCCATCTCTGCAGTTTATATTCACCCTATCCATGTCCTGCTGATTTACCCCCACATTTTAATGAGTAAGAAGAAAGAGCTATGCTGTTGCTGCTAAACCCTACACCACAGGTAACTGAACTGCTTTCAAGCTTCAGTTATACAAGTGGGTATGCTATTTGAAGAGAGTATTTTTTCATACATTAGCAGAGTTGCTTTCTCAACACCTACAATTGTCTTGTACGACTCAGACATCTAGAAATACTAACTGAATTAGTAAGTTCTCTGTTGAGAAGGACTCTCAAGTACTGCTGCATTCAGAATTTCAGAAGGACTTACACTGACTTGAGCTCTTTGTGTAGAGGAGTAAGCCTGTAATTTAGATGAGCTGCATCAGAATAATAGAAGTACAAATTACTCAGAGGCTTGTGTGATCTGCTTTGTTTTATTTCACACTAGCGCAAAACCTCTATAGTAAGGGAGCTTAAATACCACACTCATCCTCTTGAATCTGGAGATACAGGAATGTTGTCAGAAGATTAGACTTAAACAGAAAATGGTGGTTCCATCTGCTCACAAATACCTGATAAAATTATTTGTTATAGGTCAATGCAAAGTCTTATAAATACAAAAGGATATGGAAGCAATTCCTCCATTGGTGTCTGCTGATGGTCATTAAAAGAAATGCTGTAACTTCCAGTGAGGAAATCCCTAAATCATTGCCAGACCCTAGACAGGAGGCAGTGCTATCATTTGTCTGCTCATACTTAAGTTGCTGCTCTTGTCAGAAGCAGATACTGATAAAGTGACCTTCAGTTTCACCCACCACAGCCCCTTGATATTGTCATGTCCCACACTCTCTCAAATGTTTATGTTGCTTTTGCAATAAAAGCCGATGTTTTAGCCACCTACCTGGATTTCTTCACCAGTTAACCATGAAGTTTTTGGTATAACTCCTTTGGGGGCAACACAGGTACCTTCCTCAGTTTCCACATTGTAATAGTAATCATACATGGCTTTCATTACAAGTTTAATCCATGGACTTTCATTAGAACCTAAAACAGTTCATACCATTAGTACATATTTGTGTCCTGTTTCACTGATAAGTTACAACTCTCCCTACTCATTTCCTTTCCTGTACTTGGTGTGGAGCCCTTTGACATGGAAAATCTCTATGTATCTTGGGCCTTTTTGTAGTAAGGATTTTCAAAATACCCTGCTAAGTGGATGAGGGTCATTCCTCTAGAACAAAATGGTGATAAGGTTAGTGAAACAGCAACAAGGTTGGTACAGATCTAGCTAGCCTCTCCAAACCCTAATATGCCAAGTTAGTGCTCCTGAAAAACTGTGTCCTCTGTCTTACATCATCCCTCATAAATGAAACAGATTGTTTATAAAAAAATACTTTTCTTGTCTTCCGCCCCAAATTCTGGACTTACTGACACTTACCTCACACACGATATTTCCTATATCCACATCATTTTCTTGTTTATTGTTTTGGTAAACCAGTCTGCATCCTGACAGGCAGGAAAAACCTCATTTCCTCACGGACAAAAGGCCCAAGATAAAACTAGTAAAAGGCCTTCAAAATACTCATGTTACAAAGTGAAACATGCCCATCTACTGTAAGAACAGGTACTACAATGACAGTAGGTTTTTTTTGTAACCATTACCTAAACTTGGCTGCTGTTAGCTATGACCAGCTTTTGCAGCTCCAACATGACAAAACATCATCTGCTAAGAACAGATTCTATTCCCAGCTTTTGCTGCTGGTAACTGCTGCTGTGGCAATGCACAGGGGCCATAATTGGGCTGTGAATGCTTGATCTTTGACAGCAATCTGTAAGACAGATGTGTGCATCTCTGTATCTGCTAATATGAAAAAAAAAAACTGTCAGTGAGTAATATGGTTTTCTGAGAGAATGGAGTAGTCTATTGACAGTCATGGAGAAGCTGCCTTAAATTCACTCAGAGGCAGATTTGAGATTCTAGAAAGCCTCAGCTAGACTCTGGAAATCACTAGACTTACTTCTCAGCATGTACTGTGGTCTGCATTATGGGTAGAACAGTACAATGTAATGTAAAATGCACTTGGAAAAGTATAACATTTGTCAAAAGATTTCAAAGCAGCAACTGACTCCCTCAGTTTAGAGGGATTTTAGGTAAACTTCCTGTTCTAGCTTTCTGGTTGCCTCAGTGATATGGACATGTGGAACTGTCCTGTTTAGGAAGTTTTTTACCTTCTGTAGTTTTCATATTCTTGGCTTCAGAGAGGTTCCTGAAGTAGGCTTCAGCACATTCAGGAATGACTCGTAATCCAAACCTTGACTGTAGTGTCATCAGGATTGGCTGTGAATCACCTTTCTCCAAGCTTTTGTTAATCATCGATATTCCAACAGCCACTAGGGTAAAATAATAACATAGAAAAATTGAGTGTCTTATACTCTATGTACCCATAACTCTAGCCTTCAGAAACTTTGAAAATGGACTTCTAATGCTGGCACACGCAGACAACATGTCATACAGAGCAATTCAGTGCTTTACCCATTTTCAGCCTCCTTCATGCTTGTAAGGGCAAGTATTTTGGAGAACAGCAAGCATGTTAGGTAGAAAGCACGTGCTCCACCCAGGCTCGGATGCGGCCACAGCTGAGAGCAGTCTGAGGGCATAGCTGCTCCTCATCAAGTGACATACCAGGTGACACTAGGGCAGAGGTTGAGGATGGCAAGTACCCACACACTCAGCCTGCCCTAACAGACAGACCATCATCCACTGATCACTTGGGAGCCTTCTAGAGGTACAGGAAGTTACAAGCTGTAAACATCAACATTCACTTCTACTATACAAAATGGGAATTAAAACTGCCTTGACTAAATTCTTGCAGCACCCTAGTCAGCATCCTGAAGCAACCCTTTCTTGAACTCACCTCCTTAGGAACTTGTTTAAAGCTAATTCATGCCCTTGGATTTGCCAGAGATGCAGCTTTTGCTTCCAGGGTGTATAAAAGTGCCCTGAGAGCTGATGCTTTAAAGCATGTGCAAACTTTGATGGCATTATCCCTACTCTAATTAAGGACTTCCTCATGCAGATCCCACCATTGCCAAGGGAACAGATTCCACCACATCTGGCAGCATACATGTGGAATGCTGCCACAAGTGGCACATGCCACTTCTGAAGTACCTTACCCACTAACATGTTTAGGCTGCTCTAGAAATGGCTGCTCTGGTCTTTAAAGGTGTTCCTTCACATACGAATTCAAGATCCATGCACAGAGGAATAAGTGAATAGAGCTAGAACATCCACATTATATCCTAACTTGAGGGAATCTGACTAGCCTTGCACCCCACAGCTGCACTTTGTGCTGCAGCACCAAACACTTCCCCTGATCTTGTGTCTATCTGCATCAGTAGAAAGGAGGTCCCTGCACACACCCTGCATACAGAGCTGACCCAAAATGCATTCAGTATCAGAAGCACATGTACATGACACTGAGCAAGCAGGAAAGGATTTCAGTATTAGAAACAGTTTTTCTTTGTTGTGAGTTTGACTACAGTGGAATGGGTAGCTTTGGCTAGGCAGTAACAGAACAACCAAAAATACATTGTCAGCCAGCTGAGAAAAAAAAATACAGCCAGCTGAGAAACAAAGTGGATGCGCAATACCGCACCACTACTGCCTGGATTTCTATCAGATAGCATCCTGCTAGTTTTCTGTGCTTTGAAACAGACCTCTGCCCAGCACACACTTGTACTGGAGATGTCTTTCTACTACTGCTGTGGCACAGTGACATCCAGGCATCTGGCCTCAGCAGTAAGGAAGCAGAAAAAAATGGGAAATCACACATTACAGCTTGCTGCTGGCCCCAGATTCATGCACAGTCCCATGTGCCTCATTAACTCTGTTCAGCAGTATTTGAATGCTTTCCTTCCTCCTTTTCCTCATGTTGTTAAGGATGCTTAAAGAAAGACAAAAGAAAACACAACTTAAGCTAAGACTTATTTATGTAAGTCCACTGTCATCTGACTTTTCCTCATCTTGTAATTAATTATGCCTGTATTTTTGAAGGAAAATATAAGAAAAGTGTTTATCAGGGGAAAAAAACTCAACTCAGCAGAAATTATTCCTTTCATTTTAAGTGCTTGCAATTGATACTGTGGCTGTTGCTCTAGACAAAGGTCATTTGGACCCTGGAAAATCATAAGATAACTGGGGATTCATCCACAACTGCCATCCCCAACTGCCAGAAAACTGTCAGCTCCAGTCTGCTTCTCTAGCAGTTGGGATGCCAGTACCAGATCAACACTGCAAAGGGCTCTTTTCCACACCCATCCTCCCTTTTTAAACAGCTGTGATATAGAAAGCCACAGCTGTCTGGTGTGATAAGCCTGAACTCTCAACAAGGCCAAAGATCAGCTTTTTCCTATAACTCGGACTCTCTCAGGACACACAGACTTCCTGCTTTGACAGACTCTTCCTGTACAAGACTGAAGTCGGTGTTCAAATCTACTCCTGAAGGCCATACAGCTGATATTTGGCTGATCTCTTTTTGTCCTCCACTTTGATAAGGAGTATAATGGTTGAACTCATTCAAGAAGTAAAGCAAGGTGATGAAAAACATACAGCAAGCACCGCGATGAGTTAGGAAGTGCACTAGCAGTTACTGAACACTTCTTCCTAAATAAAGGTACAAGATACAGAGGCCTTTACTGACAGGGAAGACTGTAAAAGCCTTTCAAAATTTTAATACTGTACCATTGAGTATTTATATAACGCATAAAAGTTAGTTTGGAAGTGATCAAGACTGTTTCAGTACTGCTGCCACTGTCTTCTCTTGTTTTACTGCTTATTTTATTGCCATTACTGCAGCAACCTCAAAACCACTTTTTAAACTGAAAAACACATCTTTGACCACCTTGCAAAAGTTTTGGATTTGTTTGCCTTTCAAAAATCCAAATCAAATAAATGTTCCTTTCCAAGTTGTGATCAAGTTGAACTTTAAGTTTAGACTACATGAACACAACATGCAAACTTCCTGAGACAGGATGCGTTGGTTATAGGAAGTATCAGGTTCTGTGCCCTGGGGAAATGTTAAATCTCAGCTTTTAACTGCAAAATGCTACAGCTCTTCAAGAATATGCTGTGCTGACAGTGCTTCCTTTCAACCCACAGGGCAGAGTACATGAGATTAGTAACTTTTTCCTAAAAGTGAAATGTTAAAACTCAGTTCCACTGAGCATTGTTTATTGTGAAAATCTGTGCATTTACTACCAACACAGATTATAAGAGAAGATTTTAGTACAACTGCTAGGTAGTGGATGGATCAGCGGTTTACCGTTAGCAATATCGTATGGTATTGCTGTATAAATTATGCTGTTCTAATTTCTGCAGGCTGCTTATGATACATATTCTTAATGCTTTTACACCAGTGTACACAAATAAGGGTATTTTCAAGTTGCTCTTTAGGTTAACTCAAACCTACGCATTTCCTTCCCTTCTCTGTGCTCATATGTTTCCTCATGGCTCTGGGTGGCATTCATGGGAAGAAGGTTTTTCCACAAAAGAAGGTATCAGCACTCCTCAGTACAAAATCTTGGTAAAGACAGTGTGCATGTGTCTTACCCTGTCTCAGGAAACACAAGCCCAGTGCTTTCTATGGATGTGTGACCTACAAAAATACTTCAGCTATCTTCAGTGTATCTGCCTCGTTACATGAAGATGGTATGAGTTGTTTAGATCAATTCTAAAGTAATAGTAACACACAATGCAATGTTCCTGTAGCAGGGATAGCTATTTGTAATGGCCAGTTGAGCTCTCTTCCACCCACAACTTCCCAAGCAGTAACTCCTGACGTGCCTGTGGACTCACAGTGGCTGCACTGTGCTGGGGATGGCTGAGCACAGTGCTGCAGGAATGCACCGACTTCAGCACTTGCATTCACAAGCTCCTAAGGTGCAACAGAAGGTGACACTGACTCACCCAAAGCCAAGTGAAGCAGAAGGCTGACCAATGCCTTGTCTGAGCTGAGCTGGCCCTGGGCTGGAACAGGCAGGCACGTCACCGTGCTCTCCAATGTGCCCCATAAACCCAGCAGTGTTTCTACATTACATCTTGTCTCTACATTACTTGCCAAAGTTTATTATGTATTATGAATGTTTTTTCTAAAATTATTATATTCAACCAAATCTTTGACAAAAGCTGTTGAGTGCATTTGGTACACAGCAGTCTGATAGATTAAGCCTTAGCATTTTTCCTACAGATTTCCTCTTCCTTAAAGATTGGAAGAGCATATACTTTTCAAAAAGACCTAGCATTCCTTGTACACTGCTTTAAAATCTAATATGTTCCTTATTTTCATTTTTCAGCAGCCCACAAAAGGCAATACAAGGAAGTATGAATAAGCAAAGTTGTAAACATAAAAATTTGCCCTTACAATATGCATAAAGATTTTAGTCTTATATATAGCAAAACAAGCTCCTGATATATAACCTGTATCCAAATCCACTGAATAATTAGCCACAACTTCAGGATTACCACCTTGGATAGAACTAACACCACTCCTGGGGTGTCATCTCTGTTTCAGCATGACAAAGAACACACATTCATTTGTTTTTATGTATTAAAAGGGCTTCCACCTTCCCTGAAGTGGAAAATATAAATTACCAATTTTCAGACCAAGAAAAACAAGAGCAGTACAGATTCAGGTTAATGCATACAGATTGCTGCTTCTTTTATGTTGTTATTGCTGTCATTGATTCCTCTTTGTATTTCATCCAGCCACAGGAGCGCTGATTCATCTTGAGATTCCTGGAAAAAGGACAATAAAAAGCCGTAAAAAAGTTAATAATAAAAGTTGTCTCAATATACTGATACAGCTCCAATATACAATCTCTGCTTTGCAAAGCCCTTGAACACAAGGATTTGACTGTTTAAAATCATTAATGAAACACGTTCATACTCTATTTACTGACTTGGAAAAGATCCTGTTCAGATAAAAAGCTCAGAAATTTTTGATGTCTAGAAGAGCAGAATTTGCTGGTATTGCTGCCAAAGAATTCATTCTATTAAAGATCAATAAAAATGGAAACATTTTTATTTCCATCATATGTAGGCAAAGTAGTCTGAGTCACATAAAATCACACATTATCAGGCAGCACTGTGATAGTAGGAGAGAGTATCAGAAGACTGCAGGAAGTTGGCTTTCTTTCAAAATTCCTTATTTGGAAAGGATTCTTGTGTACTTCTAAGTACATGTTACATTAGAAAATAACAGTGAAAACTGACATAGAAAGACAGCTCAGGTTTAGTAATAATGACTTAGCTCATGCCTAAAGCGCATGACATTAAACCAAAGTTAAAATAGAAGGTGTAGTAGAGTGGGCTCAGCATCCCCACTAACCAGCCCTACTGTCCAGGTTCACTGGTCATACCAGCACTTCATGGATAAAACAGGGTTAAAGCAACATTTAAAATTTAATCCAGTAGGTGGGTGGGAAATTCACACTAAAGAGGAAATAGGAGTGTCAGGCCTATAAGAGACTAATGATGAGAGAAGCTGGAAGGTATTGATTCAAGAGAGATCTAGGACAATATACACACAAATATTTCAGGGAAAAAACAGCTAGAAACACATTCAAACTAAAACAGTGTGGACAAAGAAGCAGCTTTGCAATGAGTATCCCTGGTTAAGCACTGAACTTCAGGCCAAAGATCTAATAAATCTGGTATCTACAGAAACTACAAAGAGAAAACAGGGTGAAAAACCCTAAAGACATGCTCTTCAGCTTGCATCATATGTGTAAACAAGGTAGCAGAATACATAAATAACATGAAGTTGTGTCAGACAATCACAGGACAGCAGATACATACTGCTTATTTGTCAAGTGAGAGTTAGAGTTAGCAGAGAGAATGTTAGTTAGAGTTAGTTGAGAGAATGTTTAATAAATTCCCAAACTGCCACTGAATTTTGAGAAAAGCATTGAGAAACTGAAAATTCCTCATCTGGTATCCAGCTTTTACACATTAAATACAAGAACAGACACTCTGGAGCCAAGTACAGTTTATGCTGAGCCTCAAAACTAGTCTGGAATCCAGATTAAGACTTGGGCTAATTTTGCTTGCTGAAACAAGCTGTTGTTATTTGGCATGGAAGGAAAAAAAAAAAAAAAAAAAGAGGAAAAAGGAAAAAAAAAATCCCACCAGGCAGAGAAGAAGGAAGGGATCAACAAAGCAGCAAAAGAAAACAGGGGAAAGGTTTTAGAGGCTGCAGTCTCTGGAGGGGTGGAAACTGTCTAAAAGGAGGCAGTACATGGATTGAAGGAGCCAGACAGCTAACAGTGGGTAGGGAGGCAAAAGGCAAAGAAGAATGTAGTTTTCCTAAGGCATGTTTGTTTGTGTGGCTTTTTTCCATTTTGGCTTTTCCTAAACTGAGATCATCACACTCCTCCGCAAAAGCCCGGCTTCTCCCTGGAGAAGGGTACAGAGTTCAGCCACGTGACATTTTGGTCTCTGAATTAAACCCTTGAGGATTTACTAAACACCCCTTGATTTTTCCAGAGAACCTTTTCACTCCAAATGTCTGTATGTACAAATTCAAGTAGAACCCTGCATATCAGCTTCAGGCTTGTGGTAAATTAGGAGTTAAATTGCTGCTGTAAAGCAATTTTATCTCTCTTTTGGGCTGAGGCTGAAACTGAGTCATGTGTGCATATTTGGATACGTCACACCCTCTTGCTGTAGTAGACAAAGAACAAATTAGTTCCTTACCATAAACCTCATGCTTACAGGATGCTTCTGGAGGACAGAACAATCATTATTTAGTTCCTTACAGAGGGGAAAAACCCTCACAAAGCTCCTCTTGAGATGAACTAGCACACCGGTCAGCTGGCTGGATTTCACACACTACAATGAAGATACTGTTTTTCACTGGACTGCTCTCTCTTACCTCCAGTCTCTGCACTACAGGTGAGTCCTCTTTCTGTCTCTATTCCATATTTTAGTCAATAACATGGACTCTTTGATAATGGTGTTGCTCTGCCACCTGAAAACTTGAAATGAGTTGTGCATGCCTGTACCAATTACAGAAAACTGCTTCAGGATGTCTCCTTTTAAGCAGATTTTTATTCTTCCATTTCAGTGACACGTTACCTCTGTCAGTCATTTTCTATAAAGAATTTTATTTAAGGGAACTTTCTGCACTTACTGGAGACACATCTTTTAGCTAGTATTTTTATAATATGATAATTTTAAACCTGTAGTGTCTTGTTTCACAGACGGTGTTATTAGAAGGAAATGCTCAGATGACTATTGTGATAAAAACAACTAAAGGAAATGATCAAATAATAAATGTGTTTTTTCCTTTCTAGACTTAAAACTGTTTTCAAATAAAGCCCATTTTGAAAAGCTGGTGTGCATAAATATATAATACATATAATATAAATATACATATATAATATACATATATATATGTAGGCACATGTACACATGTATGACTTTTAATGAGCAGTTAAAACTAGTTTTCTGAAGTAATCATCAAAAAAACCACTAAAAATTGTGCTGTCCACTAATTATTATTTTAAAACATTCTACTGTATATCTGCCAGTAAACATGAATAAAACTGTTTCCCTTATTTTATTCAAATACGGAAAGGTTAAAAAAAAAAACTCCAAAGATTTTTATCCATATTTCAGTTTGCTTCTGAATTACAGTTTCATGATGCATGCTGTAGGCTCTACAATAAGTATTTTTGCATTAAATGCAGCTAAGAAAATTTAAGTGACACAAATACTTACACAGTTGTTTACTGTATAAAATCTATTTTACAAGTGGCTTTAAAAAGCATTTTGAACACATTTGTGCTTCATGTGGAAATGTCGATCTCTCTACAAATTTCTCTACTAAAGACTGAGGAACAGGTGTTTATAAAATAGTATTACTGCTTTTGCCGATATGCTGACAGTATTTACTCACTGAAAATTTTCCTACTACTTGTGAAGTTTTATTTACTTCACAGTAAATTATACCTAATACCTGCCCAACTATTTGTTTTCAATTCTCAAGACATTGCCCTTGCTCAGGTACAAGAGGCTGAAAAGATCTGGTTTGGTTTAGTCAGAAGCTGAAGAATAACAATTTCACATGCGAGATGAAAAAAACCAAAGGTAATTTCAGTTTTCTAATTTGAAAGTTTCAGTCTATGTTAGACTAGATAGTGCTTTTTTCATCTTTTGCAGTCATGCATTTCATACATGAAGTGACAATGGTGTTTGATCAAGCTTAAACAATTACTGCTTATATGATGAATGACCAACGTTCCTACTGCTGGGAAAAACCCTCCACTGGTCATAAGCATTACAGAAGTGTCTGCTATTTTTCACCAGACATACTGCAAACACTCAAAATGCAGGAAGATCAGTTAACATCACATTAATGGAGAATTTTCAAAATTTGGTGTGAAATGATAAATGAAGACTGTTGTCTGCACATTTGAACACCCAAAGCAGAGGAGAATATCCCCAAATCTTCTAAGCTTATATTGCTTTTCACATAGAGATAGCTATCTTTCTCTGTTCCTGAAGGTGATTTATATTGTTAATACACTAGTTTGTCCCTTTTAACAATTTTAACTTTGTTCTATTTCTAAGCTTCAGAATTTTCACTGAACAGCTCTGCAATTAAAACAGTGTCACTCATCAAAACTTTTCGTGGAATTTCAGTGAGAGACTATGATTACATCCCCCCTTATGCTATAGAAGGGGAAACAACCACCATCCATATCAGAGAAAACAAATGCACTTCAAAAAGGTCAAATGACTCCGTGTTAACAGAAGTGAGCAACACCACACTGGAGTACCTGACCAGCTCTCTGAGCACCAAGCTAATACCTGCTGTCTACCTCAGTGCTGTTTTATTGGGTGTACCATCTAATGCCATCATTTTGTGGATGCTACTCTTCAGGATCCGCTCCGTGTGCACTGCCGTACTCTACACAAACTTGGCTGTTTCAGACCTGCTCTTCTGCATCATGCTGCCCTTCAAAATAGCCTACCACATCAACGGGAACAACTGGCTCTTTGGGGAGACCATGTGCCGAACGGCCACGGCGGTGTTTTACGGCAACATGTACTGCTCCATTCTGCTGCTGACGTGCATCAGCGTCAGCCGCTACGTGGCCATCGTCCACCCCTTCACCTACAAGGGCCTCCCGAAGCGCGCCTACGCCATCGCAGCCTGCGCCGCCGTCTGGGCCGTCGTCTTCTTGTACATGCTGCCGCTTGCCATCATGCAGCAAAGCTATTACGTGAAGCAGCTGGGCATTTATACCTGCCACGACGTGCACAGCACCTGCGAAACCATATCTTCCTTCCAGTTCTACTACTACGTGTCCTTAGCCGTATTTGGGTTTCTAATTCCGCTTGCAACTATCGTGTTCTGCTATGTCTCGATTATACGAACACTCAAGACTCATGAATGGTTCTGGTATGTCAAAGTCAGTCTTTTGATTCTTACTATCTTTGCTATTTGCTTTGTGCCAAGCAATATTATCCTTATTATCCATCACATCAACTATTACTACTACAACACAGATGGATTGTACTCTTTTTATCTAATTGCTTTATGTCTTAGCAGCCTAAACAGTTGTCTTGATCCTTTCCTTTATTTTCTGATGTCAAAGATTAGAAGTCAATCCAATATTTATCTAACAATGGTTAAAATATCCAGGGAAAAATGAATTTATTTCTATTACTGAAATTATGATTTTGTACAGTATTAACACAGACAGCAACAAATCTCAGGTGCGACATTTATATGTCAAGTAAAATGTGCTAGAAAACACAATCTCAGTTAAATTTACTTCCTCTCACACAAGGAGTATCTCCAAAAATACACTTCTTCAGCTCTATAACTTTATTACATGTATTGCAACACCTGTGTACCTAGAATCAGGGAAGTAGCTCTGCACCACCATTTCTCTCTGAGATCACTTTCTGGCCACGGAGAAGCTGCCAGAGTATCAGTCACCACAGCCTCTAAATACCAGAAGAGGAATCAGCATCCCAACAACACTTCTAGAGCAATTCATGACACTCCAAATTAGCTCTCAGCCAACAATCACTGCAGGAACAGTGATACAAAAGCAAGCTTTTGGCCTGGTGAAAATGGAAACAAGTAAAAAGCACTTCTTACGTGCCTGGGAGCAGTCAAGAGCAAATACGGCCCTGGATGTTGGAAATACAGAGTCCCATAGGTTCACAGAACAGTAAATCTGTGACAGCCGTGGACACAGAACCTGACTCTTCCAGGGCTACCTCTCCTGTGAGGCTGCTTAACCAGCTCTGCACTGGAGACTTGTTCTTCCACTTCGTCAGTGCCTGCACTCCCCTAACCCACAGGGATTGCTGGGAGCTAACCCTTATCAGCGTGAATCCAGGCATGTTCTACTCTTGCTTGGTAAGCAAAACAGGGAAGCTATTTTGTAGTGTTCTCTATTTCCACATCCTCACAGGAAATACCGACAGTGTTACAAATACCGTAACTAGTTACCATTGACTGTTAAACAATGGGTCAACTTCTACCTTTACAGAAACTCAAAACCTACATATACACTAAGTTCCTAGAAAATGAGCTCAGTGTTTGTCATTTGAAATAATTTCTAACTGAAGCATGTAAATGGGGATAAAATTGCTTTATGTTCTTTTGATAATAGTATTGTAAAAAAAACTTTACCTAAATAAAATAAGTTGCACTGGAAAATGTCTTAAGGGAATTTGCAGCCTGGTGAGGCTACGCTTTTTTCTATTTCTTCTGGCTCTAAATTTAAGTTAGTTTTAATCTTGCCATTCTTTTGACATGCACAAGAACAAATTTTAAAGATAGCTCTAAAATAATTCAAATATTGCACAGCTGTTGAAAATATAAACAAGGTGAACCTAACTAAAACCTCTGTGCCTATCAAACAAAAAAACCCTACAACCAAACATAGTAACTTGGTCCATCTGTTTAACTTTCCAGTTATCCACAACATGCTCCCTGAGCACAGGGTTTCTCTTCACTGGGACATGAATACATTTGGTTTGAAAAGGCTTTCAGAACTGTTAAAAGCTGTGGTTTAAGATTTACAGGACAAAATAAATCCCAGGTTTGCGTTTTCAGTTTCAAGGAAGGAACGAATAGGTCAGATTTGAGATAAGGACCTGTAATGGGTTCTGGCAGATTTGGGTGCAGACTCCCCCAAATCACCACAGCTATGGGGAAGTGACAGCAAGCTGCTTAGAATAAGTGAGTAGGTTTGACACATATGTTTTTCCAGATGTTGGGGCAGGAAGTTTATAGGGAGACCTATCTGATTCTTGTAAATCAAATACTTCCTTTTACCACAGCTCACTCTTAAAATATGCTAAACACAAATTAAGGCAGACCTGCTTTATAAACAGGGATCAGAAAAAGTGGAAAACAGACAGAATTCAGAAATTGCACTTTACAATTGTGTTTGGGTTTTTTTTTTTTAAGGGAATGTCAGTTTAAATCATATTTTTGCCTAAAGAATGATCATGTCTATGATCGATTGCTGTAAAGAGTAAGTATGCATCTGAGTGTTTCTTTTTCTTTGGAAACAGTTTCTTTCACTGTGTCTTGTTCTCTTCTGAAACAGGAGCAACACTCCTGCTCACAGAGAAGGTGCTCTAAGTAGTTGTCAAAAGACTGCAAAATCAAAATAACTTAGAAGAGAAAGGCCAGCAGAAGTCTCTAGAAACATCAAAAATCTTAGAATGAGAAGACTTCAAAGAGATTGTACAATTTTCGTTCCAAAATTTGGAAATACTCATTTGTTTCCTATGAGCATATTCACACCAGGACAGGAGAAGGCGCCAGGTTTGCATGTGGGGAGCACTGAGACAGCTGGCAGGAGTGAGCCAGCGTAGGACTGCTGTGTGCAGGCACCTGTGGGCTGTAGGTCTCTGCCTTGGGGACATCCTGGCTCTCTGTGCATACTCATGGCATGGTCAGCGCTGTGCAGCCAGCACCATGCACAAATACTGATCCCAGCCCATCCAGGACAGGTGAAGTCAGAATGCTCAAAATCCTCCCCCAGCACGCATGGGGAGGGAGAAGGCTTTTCAGCACAGAGGGCTCAGTGAAACCAGCACTTACCTGAGAACCCTGGTGAGAAATTGACTTGTGACAATACCTTTCAAAAGTTCTGACAGCAGATCACAGAAATGCATGGTTTCACAGCAGGTGCCCCAGGTAAGGTGACACAAATACTGGAGGATACGAAGACTTTCCCCAGCCCACTATTATATGAGGGACACTGTAAATTTTAATTGTGTTTTCCAGACACTGGACATTTTAAGTTCTGTGCTAGTAGCTTTAGCTAACCTTGTGTTCAGCCACATCCTGCAAGCTGCTAGGCTGATCTTTGTTTATGCTTCCCTGAGCTGTAAAGCTAACCAGGCCACTGCTTTTGGGGAAGCAGATAGCAACATCCTGCTGAGATAGGTTTAAACTGAAGGCATGTACAAGACCATCAGCTTGCTATTGCATGATAAAGCTGTAAAAAAAATACAAAAAATACAAAACTCCACTATAATATAACAACATAAGCAAAGGACACTCTTCAAAAATAGTTCCCAGAGATTTGTTAAATAACACTATAATTATGACTTCTTTCTGTCAAAAACCTCACTTTCCATCCATAGTGTAGCTATCTGCCTGACACAGTCCTGTAATTCTTACAAGAATTCATAACTGAGTATCGCTGCTGCCCATATTTTGTAATAGCTGCAGCAGTAGAATTAAAATAAGTAACATTACAGCCACAGCAAGATATATGCAAGAATGTCTTCATGTCAATATATTGAGAATTAAAAAATTTTGCCCCTCAGAATAACTTGCAGTGCAAAATTATTTAGTGCCAGTTTGTTGTCACTGGCTTATTTACAACCTCACTGGGAGAAGATAATGCAAACGTCGGGGCACCAGGACAAGGACACAGAAACAAGTGAAAAGAATTGGCATTTCATCTCTCCCAGAGAACAAGAGTAAAAATTCTAACCTTGCATTTCTGTGCTTTGGCATGATGCAGAACATCCTGATAATGCCTTGCATTTGCTGGTCTCACATCTTGCAGCTTGGCTGTGGGCAATAGCAGGGCTTCTAGAGTTTTCTCAGGATTTCCTTGGTCAACTGCTTCATTAATGTGTCCAATTGCAATGATTCCTATGGAACAGAAAAGTTATTAAAGATGCACTTATCAAAGAAAGTTGCAACTTTTCCAATATCACGCACAAACAAAGTAGTAACATGAATAACAGAAAAATCACGAAACAAGAAGCAGAGGCAGCAACAGCAACAGCTGATTTGAAATTATTTTTTTTCTTATATACATTTGAAACTATTACGCTATACAACTTTCCTTCTTATCATAGTTATTGATATATCTGGATAAAACTCTTCCTAAAAATCAAAATTATCCTTGACAAAAAAGGGAAAACAGATTGTCCTATTTTCTCAGAAGAACAATCTACATGAAACTTATGAAAAAGTTGGGTGCACATATTTGTATGTCTAACATATTGTCTCACAGCGCTGAACGGTTTATTTTCAAATGATTACAGACCACATTACTTGAAACCCTTTGGACAAATAAATATATACTGCACTCCCAGCTACAGCATTACATAGCAACTTAACCTCATTTCTTGTAATTTCACTGGGAATAACCAGTCTGACAATGCTGACCAGTGGCACTCAGTACTTCGGTCAGGAAGTAAGGTCCAGTGTATTTAATCAAACCTTAACTCATTTTCCACAGACTGAGCCCAACAGTTTCAATTTCCTTCTGCCCCTAAACAGCACTGAAACACATTGCTTGTGGTCCCTAAAGCCACCCCAGAAAGGCATCAGTCAGGGGTTTCACCATCACCTGTGAGGGATGACATCTCTGCTCCCAGCAGATCATCCCTCAACAAGCGTCTCTAGACCCACCACAAACCACCTGGTGATCCTGGTCACAGATCCAGGTCATCATAAGGCTTGGGGAATGAGCAATTTTTCCAAGGTGGTCTGAAAGAGGAACTATGGAGATATGGGACTTGCTTATGGAAACAGAGGCCTCCCTTCTTCCTCTTCTTTCTGCCCATCTGCCCTCTCTAAACATTCCCAGGCAGAGGTCAGTGTCACTGAGAGCAAGAGCAGCTATTTTGATACTGAAGACTTTCACTGCTGTTCCAACTCCTACTAAGTGCAGAGGTCCAGACTAAAAACTGACTCTGCCAGAGGGCACACATGGCAAGCTGTGACGATCCATGGCAACCACTGGACTAGATTTAGGAAGCAATAATCCAGCCAGTTTTAGAATTTCTGCCATATAAAAATTTCCCTTACCAGTAAGAAATAGCAGCATGCATGACACTAATGGCAGTACAAGAAGGGCACAAGCAGCCTGTGTCTTACAAAGGCTCTCAAAGTGCACTGAGACTGCTTCCAAAATGGCAGGCAGTCTGAAAGTCACCTCTCATTTCCTTGCTCCAGCAAATTTGGCAAAACTTGATAGCTTTAAATTTCTACATGCAGTGGAAGAATTTGGTGCTCTAGCTTTTTTGAAGCCCAAATGACCAGCTATCACATTTAATATAACACCACCCTCTTATGGCAATACAGTTACATTCAGCTTCCAAAATAAGCTCTAAATCCATTCACATGAGAACATGTGGGCATTAGAAGCTACTCTTAGACAAGATATCAAGTTATCCAAAAGGAGGGAAAGACTGATATTTGCATTGTCTAACTTCTTACTGACTCCCTTGTAAAAAACAATCACTTGGAATCATTTACACATTAAAACACACTTTTCAAAGGAACACTGCTCTTTGCTTACAACTGCAAAATCCCCAAAGTGAAACCATCCAGGGTGGGAAGATTCTGCCAAGCTGGCAGAACCATAACATTTTTAACACTGCACAAGGCAGGCACTTTATGATAGAAATAGCTGATATAGCTGATAGAAGCTATATCAGACAGATATAGCTGTCTGAAACACACCTAAACATTTCAAGGACATTAAAAGATCATCAGGCTTTCAAAAATTTTAAATGCTCTTCTCTTTTCAAGAGTGTCTGAATGAGGCCACACAGTTAGCAGATTTACATACCAAAGACTTGACTATGACCTCGGTGGGCAATGTGGAGGAAGAATTACTTACTTTCATTTTCTTCTTGAATTTGCATATTAACCATGTCAATGCAGTTCTGGATATCATTCCAGCTTAAATAATCTTGGCCTTGAGATGAAGCCTCTGACTTAATAGACAATAGTGTATCAGCATAACTATAAGAAGATATAAAATACATAAGTGTATTTCATATATAAGATAAAGTGCCATAAAGAATTATGTATCATCCATCATTTAGTGACTAGTATTTTTTCCAATGACTCAATTTCAGACAAACTCAGCTCTTGCCAGAAATTATACAGACATGCAAGCTGCCTGTTCTACACATGCATATCAGGATCTGCAGAAATAGCTCTGTAATTCAGAGGACTTTTCTTGGCTATATGGCACGATGGCAATACATACACATATATACAATTTGCTGTATGGTGCAACAGATAAATGTGGGGAAGTTGGTGGTCAGCTTCTTGCTTTAGGAAACTATTGTTGTCTTCTTGACACTAATTCAAAGACCAGAATTTTAGTCAGTAGTATCAGGTAGTAGCATCTCTTGCTACCTCCATGAGGAAAATGATGAGCCTTGGGCAAGGGACTTTAAAAAAAAAAAATTATGCCCCACTTCCCACAACTTAAGATCCTCCAAAGCACAGGCTCTGTGCCTGTGTCTATTCCTCCTAGAAGACTCACAGATTAGATGTCACAGTAGTGCAATTTCATCTGTATGTAAGTTAAATAATTTTCATATTCCTGAATCAAACATAGAACTGTTACAGTATGTCAGATAAAATACATGTCTTCTATTTAGATCAGAAGCCTGAGGAATGAATGGCTGACAGAAAAAAAAACAAACAAAAAAACAAAAAGGAGAGATTAATAATTTCTAATTTGTATCCCCAGCATCTAGTTGCCTGTGTTTAAAGGCTTCTGGAACTGCTGACTGTGTATCACTTTCACAGGTGCAAACAAGGCACTTTATTAATTTACCTACTCTATATTAAAATCTTAGGTATTATGGGGGAATTAGTCCAACTACATGCTTTGTGAGATGACAGCTTTTTAAAAAAGTATCAAACTTTATATTTGATTTGGTCCAATATTTTCTTTATCAAATTCTCAAAAATCCCCATACAACTAGAGCTAATAGAAGCTAGTAACTGATTCTGTTAACGTTCTCCACAATATGCACAGTTTTGGAGACATATGACATACTTCCCCTAAATTCTCTCTTCCAGAAAACACAGTCCAAACACATCCATCTCTTCTGATAGAAAGCCATTGAACAGCATCTCACTCAATAGAGTGGAGCTTCAAAAACTTCATCTCTTCTGGTACTGTGCAAGTCAAAGCTTCCTGTGATACTCAACATATGACTGGCAGCACAGGTTAACATAATGGTATAGTAAAGTTTTATTTAGTTGTCCAATCCAGCTAGTTTCTACTGTTTCATCTGTGTTGGCTGACAGTGTAATCTAAAGATTGGGTTAGTAACATCACCAGAAATGCTGCACTTGGGACACTTTGGGGCCATTTCTGCCTCTTTATAAGGTTGCTTCTCTTGCTTACAAGCTCCACTTCACATTAGCAGAGGTAAAGTAGCAGATTAGTTTTGCTCCATTTTGTGTCATTCTTCTCTCTCTGACCAAAACACTGGCCTCTTATTCCTAATCTGACTGCCTTCCTTCTGGCTTTGAAATATTCAGCAAGGGCCACTCTCAGATTCACATCCCCTGACAACCTAGTGAAGATCTTTGAGCTACTGTGGTACTTTTGCATACTAATGCATTCCAGAAACACGTGGAGACTTCCACCACCTGTGCCAAGAGACACAAACTGGTCCATGTTCTCATGCTCTCCCTTGCACACTGGGGGGGCAGGTCTCTCATGTTGCCTGATTTTTTACTGTTAGATTAGAGAGCAACTGCAGTGGCAGCACATCTTTGGTAAGTCAGGCAAGTGACAGGGCAAGCAGCTGGCAGCCAAGTGAAGGCTGTGATGTAATGTTGTAAGCCACAGCATCGTACTCACTTTTCTAGCAAGCAAAAAAGAGCTTGGCCATGGCTCAAGAAATCTCCTGGACCCTGAGGCATTAAACACTATCTCATTCCAAAGGTCATTTTTCAGAATTGCAGAGTGGTTAGTGATTAACAGTTTCCAGCTACAGTTGTTTCATTTTTTACTGTCTGCAAAAATTCTTGTCAGATCTTCATGTTTGCTTTCTGAGGATAGCTTCCCTGTAACTCGCACATCTACAGCCTTCAAGGCTGTGTTATTGTTTATATTTCGATACAATTAGTACAGCAACTGTCACACTCTCTCTTATTAATTTAAAACACAGATGTTTATCTTGCAGCTTTTTCAACTTCACAGCCACAACACAGGACAGCCCACCCATAAAAAAAAGCCTACTTATTACTTTCAGAAGTTGCCAAGTCTCATCCAGACAAGACAAAATGAACTTTTACCGTTGCAAGTTTTCCTCTTCCAGATTATTGAAGCCAATACATGGGTCTCTGAGATGATTTTTAATCATTAGTATGTCCTTATTTTCCAAGGTCTGGTTTAGCAACACAACAGCTGACAACATTTCTACTGCAACAGACAGTTCATCATGTGCCAGGTAGTTCTGTAGGACAATAATGTACTGCAGTCAGGAAGCTAAATAAGCAGTGTAACAAATGTGAGTTACACACTAGACACCATCAAGGAGATGGGCTTGATTTAAGAAGCCTGGAAAGTCTCCAGTCACAGACATGCCAGACTGATACAACAGTGATGGTGGAGCTCAGTGGGTTTGTATGTCGCATCCAGTCTGCCTGTCCTTCTTTCACCCCACAACCTCATCTCTTTTGGTCCTACTCATAACAGGGGATTACTTTTCTACACAGTATATAAACCAGAGTTAGTCCCCATTAAGAGCATGCAACAATTAAAAAAAGCCAGTTGATTTGTTGCAACACAAGAGCTCAGCCAGATTGAAGTGTGGCAAGAAACAAACTCTGCAATTAATTACTGCTTTTTCAACCAAAATGATTCATGCAATACATAACACCATGGCAAGAGAATTATGTCTGATTTTACACAACAACATGCTATGTTTGTGCTCTTTCATGGTCTGACTACACAACATCAATGAGCAGGTTGTAAGCTTTTCACTCTTACCACAGCATTCTGTTGTTGGAGGTTGAACAGCTCAGTCTGATAGACAGCAGCAGCAAATGAGTGAACAACAGGCAGCTGTGCCTCGGGTTTCATCAGTGCAACCAGTGTTTTACTAGGATCACAGTTACGAATTGCTGTATTGATATTGTCAACCGCTATAAGTTCTGAAGAACAGCAGGGAAAAAAGCTTATTAATTTTCATATGCTGTTTGCTCTTTATGCCATGTAGATGACAACTAGGTTATTACAAAGTATATCCTTTGCTGTCATAAGAGAAAAAACATTTTTGTAAAACAACATGACTGCTAAGTGTTGCAAAAGCAGCCTCTGTTCAAAGGTATTGAACAAATAATTGACTGGAGGACTTGAAAATTTCTGGGCTTTTAGAAATGAGAGACTGCTTATTGCACCTCTAGCACAAGACGAGGAGCTGACCCCACCTTAGCACAGAGAAAGATCTAACTCCTGGGTGTGCTTGCAGCAGGTACTGCTGTGTATGTCAGCTCCAGCACCTCGGTCACCCCAAAGGCTCCCTTCCTTCTGCACCACATTTCCTCTCCCCTCCTCCTTTTGCAGGATCTAATTGAGCTAGCTAAAACAAGTCAGCACCTGAAGTACCAACGACATTATTAGTGCCTATTGCAGGAGGCCTGGTGGAAATCAGCCAAATGTATTAGAAGGATGGGATTTTCTGCCAGAAAATCAGTAGCTGAACTGATGGAAAACCACATGCTATGATTTCTAGAACTTCCTCTGCATGCCAACACCTGTTTGTTTTTCCACTAGTGTGGAAGATCAGTCCTTACAGGCACTGCCATTTAGAAATGAATCCCTTTGCTACAGCTCACGTTTTAATTTTAACAGATCACAATAGATGGATATGAGGGTATGAGCGTAAACCTTTTCAGTACCTGAACAACTTGCCTGTTTTGCTTTTAGCTGGACTGACTCTGTCATGGGTTTGAAGCCCAGCAGAAAAATGC
This sequence comes from Polioptila caerulea, assembly GCA_013397295.1. Lineage (NCBI taxonomy): Eukaryota > Metazoa > Chordata > Aves > Passeriformes > Certhiidae > Polioptila > Polioptila caerulea. The sequence continues at coordinate 102,605 of VYXF01001316.1, forward strand.
TGAAAAACACTTTCCATTTGGGCAGCTGCAGAAGCATTACAACATCCCTCAGCTTAGTCACTGCCACCATAATTGCACACCTGGAGGAGCCATCTCTGAAGAAACCCAGGCCAGGACACACCCAGGAACACACTGAACAAGGCACCACTCTGGTCTGGCAGAAAGGGAAGCAACCTTGAAGGTTAGAGCACATTGGCTAATTGGAGAATAGCAATTATGCAAATACCTTTTCCATCAATAAACTCTACTCCTCTACCTTATCATATGGCTTTTCTCTGTACTGTTACCCAGGGAACATTTTTAGTCACCACTGACTGCCCAAATCTAAGACAAGACTACTTGTACAGAAGACACCATCCACAGTTGGTGTATATAGCAACACTCAGAGCTTAGTATACAACACAAAGTCTTTGAAAACCTTCTAGCCAGGCAGACCTAAAAAAAGCCCCTCATCTCTCATTTTATTTTCTCTGAAGCATAGTCGTATGGGGCCACGTTGTCCCTGAAGACTCTCTCTACTGGCTATTCCTAAAGTTAGAAACCAGGAAATGCTCTCACAGCTACAGCATGCATGCATGCTTTTTTGAAGAGAAAAGAGGAAAGGAGTCAAGGTTCAGAAATGGACTAGACTAGTTCTGCAGCCAATAACCAAGCTAATGACTTCTAGTTTAGAAACCCAGCATGCAAATTGCAAAACATATTTTACATTGCACATGGTCCTATAATAAAAGCCACTATTTATTTTCTTCTCAAGCCAAACATAAGAACTAAGTTACTCTCCAGATTGTTGTTAATGCTTTTCACACATCACATTTTCTTCTTCCTTTCCTTTCTCAAGAGGTAACTCTTTTAGAGAAAGTACTCCTCACCATAGCTAACTAATCTAAAACAGGCTAACATCTAAGATATAAAGTCAAATTTATCTTTTGACTTCAGCTGACCTCACAATAGAGCCTTTAAGGCACATTACAAAAGCAATCAGCCTGGATTTCAAAGCATTGAATACAGTACCAGAGATAAAACAGCCATGCTCAGATGCAGTATGAAATGACAGCAGGTTAACCTAAGGTTAACTTCCTAGCAAAGAAGTTTCCAGTCAAAAGCAGCAACACATGCACTGCAAATTTAGATCCCCTTTAACTATATTTTTTATAAACCATAACTTGTGTCGTGTGGCACTCTTAACAGACTAAGAATAGGTTAGATTTAGATAACGTGTCTAAAAGTGAGAATTTTTTTTTTCTGCAATGTGGTTGCAAAATATTCCTCCATCTTAACTCTACAAGTATGGTCATTGCTCCCAAATGAGTATAAATGCTGCACTGAAAAATATTTGTTTGAGCCATCAAGCTTTTAGTTTTTTTGCCACTATGCTTGCCAGTGGCTCAAATCAGTTATCTCAATAAGAGTACATCCAATGCATCACAGATTGGTGACTTGGCAATTGTGACACTGAGAAGAAAGTTTATGAGAGTAAAATGCAACGTGTGGTTTCAGTTTGAGAAACCTTGTTTATGTGCTAGAAATGGTGGATTCAATTACTTTAACATAATTAAATGGTGATGGTAAAGAGTATTAAAACAGTTACTCACTAAGCTTGTGAGCCTCAGCTTCCGCATTGGCAACACTAACTTCTTTCTGTATTTCACTTTTGTCGAGCATATTTGGAATGCCTGCTATCTAATAGATCAGAAAAACAAGGTTTAATTATGTTTTTGTTTGATGGGAGATAAGGGATGAAGTCTGGTGATGGTACACTGGGATTTGATTGTACTATCACCTGTGCATCAAATATAAGACTTAGTAAACACAGCATTAATCTTTTCCTGTGATTTTCATCTTACTCAAATTAATAGATTTTCTCTTTAAAACTCAATTGGTGGTTTAATTTAATGTTAATGATTCAATATTACTTTTATTTGTTATAACTCATTTTGGAAACAAAATATTAAGGGCTGCATATGATATCTTAAATTTTCTTCTTATACCTTAGTTAGTAAATAAGGATAAGCACTCATAAGGATATCATGCTCTTTAGGGCAAATGCAGCTCTTTGGTGTTGATTAGTACATCAATTATTCTTAAATCTTTATAAAACTTTTTATAAATGACGCTGAAAGACAGAGTAAAGAAAACTTCTCTCTGGATCAAAACCAGCTTAAAAAGTGCAAACTGACATTTAGTACCTGTTCAATTCAATTACCTGCATTTTCTGTTCTTTAGAATCACACAATTGCAATAGGTACCATGAGGAATTTTGCGGCAGAACTTCAAGAAGGCTCAGAGCAGGGCGGTTCAAACCTGCCATCAGTGCCCCTTCATCTTGCCGGTCAATAGCCTCATTCACTTGGACTAAAGCTATGTGAACTGAAATGAAAACAATGCCTATAAACAGCAAATACGGCTTGCATGGGGAAAAAAGTCCATTGCTGTCAGCATCTCACTTTTTGTAAAAGCCAGCTAGGGTGGCAATCTTTATCTAGCAGAGAATTACCTCTTTCATGACTGATCCTACAAAGGGAGTCTGTGGCTCTGTGTGAGCCTGTGTGGAAGCAGTTCAACCACAGCTAAGCAAAAGCTTATGAATGAATTTTGGGCCTATATAGAAGAGGGGGTCAAAATTTACAGTATTCTGCACACAAAAAGAATGTAAAGAAACAGAGCAGGCAATAAATGATTTGATTCTGAACTGAAGAATCCTTACAGCAAAAACCACAAACAAATTAGCCCCCCCTGCAGAGATTAGTAGAGAAGGAATAGCATGACAAAACCAGTTGTAGACAGGTATTAGACACTTGTGCATATTTTACAAGTTTCCACAGAAATATTTTGTTTGTTCAGGTGGACTCAAGTTGTCTTCAGCTGGAATCTGGGAGATCACGTATTGTGTGCATACTTCCATGAGGATCCAGAATAGCTTACTGTTTATTTTATTGATATTGCCTTGAATCTCAGCTTGTGTCAGCAACTCCTCGTAGACATCTCTCTCTTCATCAGAAATTGTGCCATTCTAAGAAAACAAAATTGTTGTTAGTTCACACAAAACAGTTTGCAGAGAGAAAAGCTATTAGCCAAAGTCATTAAAACTACATCAGTTTTAATGCATATATTTACTGAATGTATTTGTAAGGCAATTTGTTGACGAAGTGAACTGAGGAAATTAGCGCATTGTCATAGAGACCATTAGCTCTTATGTAAAAGAACACAGCAAATATCTTTAAATATCTGTGGCAGAGATTATATTTTATACTCAAAGAAGGGTATTATTGTGTTTACAACTTTTCAAGCAGTAAATTTGTTTTTTCTAAAACAATTAATGGAAGAAAACTAGTCTTTTTTGCTATTTAGTCTTCTGGTATATTTAGCCTTTGGGTATCATACTCTTAGTAAACATTCTTATAAAATTGTCTTTTATCTTCTTGCACTACCATTATTTCTTTTAGTTATCTTAAAAGTAGAAGTTTCTTCCTAATTGTACTGATTTTAAAAAATTAAGTTAATTTTTAAAACAATAATGTTACAGCATGACAAGAAACATGAATAAACACGTGTACTAGGAGTACAAATAAAACACCACTACCTTGAGTCTTGCATTTGATTGTTTCTTCCTTTTAGCATCAAAGAGTTCGTTCTGATAGTCCTGCGCCAGCTCCTCATCCACGTTGAGCAACATTGCATTTGGGTTCCTCAGAGTCGCAATGGTTTGCTCAGCTATTCCCTTCTCAACAGCTTCGTTGATCGCTATTACAGCCGCATGCACTAAAATTGAAAGCACAGGCCTAAACTTCAGGAAGCAAATAAGTCGAAGCTGTCACTGTTTCTTCTGATTTATTTGAAATTAACAAAATTAGCATTGAATTTATGTTCAGTAATTTACAGATTTGAACAATCCATTCCACTTCTGTATACTGCAGAACATGGTGTTTACTCAAAGGTGGCACATCACTGTCTGTTCCATGTACACCCTTCCCCCAAAGAGGGATGTGGTTGTTTCAGCTGGGGTAGGCTTAATTTTCTTCTCATTGGCTGGCGTAGGGCTGTGTTTTGGATCTGTGCTGAACACAGGGGTGATAATACAGAGATGTTTTTGTTACTGCTGAGCACGGCTTGCACAGAACCAAGGCCTTTTCTGCTTTTGGTGCTGCCACACTGGTGAGGGGACTGGGGGTGCTTGGGAGGAGACAGGGCCTGGACAAGTGACCCCAAATGACCAAAGAGACATTCCAGACCATGTGGCACCAAGCTCAGTGTATAAAGTGGGGGAAAGAAGGAAGAGGGGAATATTTGGTGTGATGGAGTGTGTAAGGGCTCAACTCTACTGGAGATGGCAGAACACCTGCCTGCTCATGGGAAGCACTGAGTTGATTCCTTGGTTTGCTTTGCTTGTGTGTATGGCCTTCACTTCCCCTATTAAACTGTCTGTTTTCTCAACCTATGAGTTCACCAGCTTTCACCCTTCTGATCTTTCTGGTTGGGGAGTGAGTGAGGGGCTGTGTGGGGCTTGGCTGCTGGCTGGCATTAAACCATGACACGGTTAATATTTTACTGACAGAAAAATAAAATGTTACATTTTATCATTCAAGTCCTACTTTATTTTGAAGGTAATTACACGTAGGAATTGAAAATATTTTTGGTAGTTTTTATCCTAAAGCTGTGTGTTTGTGTCCATATAAAAGTACTGTCTAAACTGAGTGTATCTGAGAAATGCTGCACAAGAATAAGGAAATTGAGGCTCCATAAACTTGTCCTCAGGTAAAACACATTTAAGACACATACACACACACCCTTCCCCAGGCAGGATGCAACCTTGCACATTCCATTTAAACCTCCCTGAGATGGTTCTTTGCACTTCAAGATCTCCTTGAACCCCTAGACACATGAGACACACTGATGTAATGGTCTCTACTCCTGTCACCAGCCAAACCACAAGTCAGCAGACTTAAAACAGAGGCAAAAAACACCCAGAAGGCTTTGCAGGATCCTCAAAATGTTACTACTCAGGAAAAAGGGAAAAGAGTGTCATAGGACACACCGCAGCCATTGATCACCTTAACTGTTAAGCCTTTCCTTTGAGAAAAAAAGAAAACTTCATCTACTGAACAAATTGTTGACTCCAAGAATTTAAGAGTCACAAAAGCTCATGTTTTTTTTTTCACACAGTAAATTCGCATGAATGTACAAATTCAAACCCACTTATACCTGAATTATATGTAGAGTAGTAGCTAACACACCCCTCCCAGTTACTCCCTGAACACATTTGGCCCTAAGACCAGTATAGATGAAGGGCTTGCACTAGAGCTACATATTATCTGGACCTTCATGCCACAAAGAAACCCCAAAGGCTGTCTGGTGGTGCATTAATCTCAAATATTGCACAGACTTTACTATACAAAATATAAAATTACTAATAAATGTGTGTCTAGATTATATCCCAAAGGATTGCAGCTCCCCATTTATCATCACAACAGCTTGCCTAGGATTTACTTTCATGCCACCAAGAAGATGTGTGAAAGGAAAACACAATGACCATCTTTCCTTACTTTGCCAATACTTTCTACTTGGCCCTGCATGGTTCTGCTAAAGTGGAGAAAAGTATGCAGTAAAAAGAGGTTATTTGGATTAAGTTTAACTGAAGGTCTAAATACCTGCGTTTGAAAGGCTTCAGTTTCTCTCAGCTTATGAAAGACAGCAAAGATGCTTCAGATTTGAGGTTATAGGGGGAAAAAAGGAGTCTACAAATTTAGGGAAGTCAGACAAAAGATCATATCACTGAACACTCAACAGGGGCAAATGAAGGATGAAGTGAAGGTACACACCCTCGGAGATGACAGCTACTGGAACTTGCACAGCTGTTGGTGGATAATCCATTGCTTCATACTGAGTTCATGCCAGAAAGTTGTTCTAAAATTGTTTCTTTGTGGCTCAGCACAATACAGCTGGGCAGTACAAGCAGAGACGCACAGTGCTTTCATTTGTCATTAAACTTCGTGAAAAGACGAAGTTCACATTGAACATGAGGAAAAGGTTTTTCATTGAGAGGGTGGTAAGTCACTGGAACAGTCGTCACAGGGAAATGGGCACACATCAAACCTGGCAGATGGAGCAAGGAGCATCTGGACAATGCCCTCAGCAGTATAGTTTAGTTTTAGGCAGTCCTCTGAGGATCAGGAACTTGGACTCAGTTGTCCATATGGGTTCCTTCCTGCAGTGTTCTATGGTTCTGTGTACATCCATATCCACTCCAAGGGACGAAGAAAACTGCCCTTAGACACATACATGATCCCAACATTCTCATATATAGAACATATAGGAAGGATGTTATCTCTTCCACAGTTGTGTAAGAGGCTTCACTAACCTAAACGGAGCTAGCAAAAAGCAGTCAAAAGATAGGTTCAGGTTCAGGAGAGAATCAAACAGATATTGGTAGATGTGAACCCATCTACCAAGAGAAACAGTGAGAAACCTGATCTGACTTGAGAGAGCAGGCTGGAAGCATGGAATAAAATAGAGCAGATAGTGCTTGTTCCCTGCAGAACAAGCTCCCTGTGAAAGCACTTCAACTTATTCTTTCCATGCTGATTTATACTATTGCTGGCAGCAGAGTAAGAGTCATCAGCAGTTGTTACACTTTCCTATCTCATTTTGCATACTCCACTTAGGAAGAAGGATGGTAGACCCCTTCCTTTGTCAGGATCTCCATTATCCAACCTCACTAGTGTGTCAGGGCTCCCACAACAGATGTTTCCTGCTGTGGGGCAGAACATGTTATCTACAGCACAATCCTTGCTCAGAGGGACAGAACCAGCATCAGGAAACCCTGCTTTTCTAAGACTGAAAACACTTCAGAAGTTAAAGGAAGCCCTACACATTACAATAAGGCTTTCAGTGAAGGATGTTTGAGCCCTTTCATCTTCAGGGGAGGAAGTTCCCTGAAAAACTGCTTGGTAGTCACTAAATATCTAAAAACCTGCTAAAAAATTCCTGCCACTTCAAAAGGCAGCATTTTAAGAGCTAGCTTTGGTGAAGCATGCACACATTAAGCAGGCTTCAAAACAAACAACACAGACAATGCAATTCAATATCAAGTGTGTTTTAAGTTAGGCTCTGAAAATTTCAGCACACTAAGAATATTATGAATCAGCTTGCCACTTTGCAAGGTTGAGTGAAGTAGCAAAGACAATCCTTCTGTTCTTCAGTTTACCCTTCTGAAAAGACTAGGATCTTAAAATAACTGGACCTCAAGCATTGATTTAAGTGGACACACTTGATTTCCTATCATTTAAATTCAAGAAATTTTTTTGGTACTATATCACTTCATTTCACCAAAAAAAAAAAAAAGGGAGAAAAAAAAGTGATATAGAGAAAGACACCCAGACTTACACATGAATAGACATGAGCAGCAGAAAAACCCATTTAATTCTGTTTTTGAATGGAAGCTGTTCAAGATAGACTCAAACCCTAACTGTCTAGCAGGACCTACCCTCCAGCAGAGTTCTACCATGCAATGGGTCACGAACACACCATGCCAGTGGTCAGGCAGATTGAAAGCTACCCATGGAAGCAAGTTCCAAATTTTCCATCATATGTGAGAGATTTGTCTGTATGGAACAATGACTTGTCCTCACAGCAACCTGTTTGGGTATTTAGGAAAACTGCAAAAGGCAAAAAATAGAAAGAGGTGGCACAGAGAAGACACCATGTTCCCTTGGCCATCTTCATTGTACTCAAATGGCGCAGAGGCATGCCCAGAGGTCAATTCATTATTCTAGAGGAGCGCTACCTACCAAAACATTAAATCCACTCAAAATACTGCGAGAGATCTTTGCTCCTGGTAGCACTTCCTATGGGTCAATGGAAATATCAAAAAATTTAGACTGTAAATTATGAAGAAGCCTTGTAAGAATGAAGTGATGTGGTAGTAAAAACTTGTTTGCTGTTCTTTCTAGCTCTTATGAGGTGGCAAACTAAGTGAATGAGAGCACAGAAAATATTTTGCTAGCATTCTGTCAAAGCATTCGGTATGGAAAAGAACAAGAGTCACACTTACAGGCAGCTTCGTCCACTGATAATTCACTGGCCAGAATCCCACCAATTTTACTAAAAGATGGCATCTGTATACCATATTTCTCTAGCTCCTTCCGCAT